>BGPR01008602.1:37298-62553 GCA_013235015.1 Araneus ventricosus | reverse complement strand
TATGTTATAGAAAGATATAATATGTTATAGATATATTGTAATAGATAGCCGCTATTTTGAAATATAGGTAAACGTTCTTTCATAAAAATAAAACTAACATTTTCAACCACTTATTGTAATTATGTGCTTTTTCAAACTGCTATAATATTCTAAACTAGTCATCGTAAGAACAACGTGCAGGACTATTTTTGTAGGAAATTTAATTTAGTTTAATTTTATACTTAATTTTTTTCTAGGATTACATAGTTTTCGAGATATTTAAGAAAAACTGAAAACGCCCCCCTTTAAACTCCCCTGTTCCCCCCGCGCACCCCCACCGGCGGGGACTTTGAGTATGTCGTTTAGGACACTGTGCCAAATTACAAACCAATTTTTTTTCTATTCGTCGATTTTTGTCCTTCGTTGGACATTAAGTTTAAGTGTCTATAAAATTAACCATACAGTCTTAAATGTGAAAATTAAACTTTCCCTAAAAAAAAGAAAAAGAAAATTTATACCTTCAACTTTATGTATTTTAAAATCCACATCCTGTAAGTTGTTTCAAAATTAAACATTTGCTTGTGATTGCATTTACTGAAAGAAATATTCAATATCCGTCATCTCTATAAAACTTGCTTGGAGATTAAAGCGTTTTGGTTGATTTATTATGATGAAGAGATGGTGTTTTTCAACAATTTTGTATTTCTACATATGATTATCTTAAAATGATAAGCAACTTATTTAACTCTTCGTCATTGTTTTATTACAAACAGGGTGCGTACCGTATCCTTATACAGGAAAAATATTTTTGAATAAAGTATTGTGGAAGTCATATATACTTATTGTAAAGTAGCAATGCACTATCTATTGAAAATCATTGCAGCGTGCCTAGCAGTGAATCTTTTAATTCATAGATTTTATCTCAAATACCAAGACACACAGCAATAGGAAAAAAACTATTACCGAAATGTAGTAAAAACCAATTTAGTATAAAACGACTCTCTGCATCCACCGACAATTTTCTTAAAAGCCTGAAATGCTTATTCTGTGATAACCGATCTCCGCCAAAGCTACTCCACGAAACGATAAAAGTAGAAATTTTAAGACACAGATGCAAGATAATCAATAAAAATATTTTTGTAAAAAATTTGTACAACAGCAGGATATTATGAAGAAGCAATAATAATTATAATAATGTATAACTAATTCATGGCGGTAATGGGCTCTCAAAGTGTCCATATTGCCAACAATTTCAGAGTTACAAAATTTATTGGTTATTAAAGGTAATTTTAACTGCTTATGAAATTTCAGAGAATTTTGAAAAATCTTTGCAAAATGTGCTTTCAAATGAACAAGTTTTGAAAGCAATATCCTGGTAATTCATTTAAATAATGAGAAAATACATTTAAATATTTTATTAAATAATGCGAAATTTTAACTTTCAGAGAAAACTTTTAAGCAAAATACAGATTTCTGAAATCCTATAATGTTCTATTTGGAAGAAAATGCCTCTTTTATTTTATATGCCGTCTATTTAGCATATGAATAAATGAACATACATTTTAATTAAATGATTTTTTGATTGGAAATACTTTCTAAATATCAATATTTAATTTATAAGCTTACTTGAACTTCCAGCTGAAATATAAGTGCCTTAAGCTAAAAGATTATAAACATAAACGAAGCATTCATCATTATCTAAGCATTAGCTTATTTACAATGAATAACTGAGTAAAATTAATAATGATAATAAAAGTAATAATGCTAAGCCTCTGATTATAAAATCGTGCGAAATTTAAAATGTCCCTAAAATGTCATTAATAAACAAATGCAAACTACCTTGATATTGTCCATTTTCAGGAAATTTAATAAACATTTTACATATATAGAATAATGTTTAATATATTAGAAGCAATACTTCCAGGATAATAAAAATAATTCAGAATCTAAATATTAAAATGGCCTAAAGCTTTTAAAAATCAAACATTCAAACTACAAAAAATCTTTTCTACGTAGGTCTCTTAAACAGAAACAACTTTAAGTAAATGTGTCAAAAGTATTAGAGAAAAGATTTGTCGAATTATCAGAATTTCTTTAAAATCAGAATTAGTCGAAGAATGTTATGAATAAAACATGATAAAACATTTTCGAATACAGCAAGAAGAATTGCTCTATCTGAACGAAGTGACATAAAATTCTTTCTTCACTTCTTACTTACTCTCATCTCTAGTTGTTGTTGTTGTTTTCCTGTGTAAGGAACTGACCTCATTTTTTATTGGTTTTGGCTTAGTTCCCAATAGCCATTTTATATTTAAAGTTTGTGTCATTCAAAGAGTTCAAACATCGAAATCACAAAAAGTACTTCGTAGAAAATCCTCAGAGAAGTTATGAAATGTCTCTGAAAAGTAATGAACATAATTTTCATAATAAGGTCATCTCCCCTGAGTGAATTTGAATGTCGAGATTATCATAGATACAGTGAAAAACAATGGAATATAATTGTCTTCAGTGTTTGAACAATTTCTTAAGGAACTCCAAAATGTTCCTGGATAAAACAAATGAAGATCCCTTGTAAGAAATAAGCGTCTCTTTATTTCGTGGTATAAAACACTAAATGCGTATTTCTATGCAAATGGTTCAAAATATTTAAAATTAGGTTAAAGTTATTGTTATCATACGAATGAAATGTTTGTTTTGCTAGGAACTTTGTTAATTTTTCTTAAGAACACTTAGTGTGTCGTTTTATTTTAATTTATTTACTTTTTATACAAAATTATTTTTAAATGGTCATAGCTGTTTGATTTTTAAATTTATCATTCTAATATTTAGTATTAAGGCTTACCTGAATTCTGTAGTAAATTTCGGAACAAAGTATGATTCTAAATATTACGTTAGAATCTTCTTAATCTTTTCTTTTCTACTTTTTGATAAAAAACATATAAATGATAAAAAAAATTGTTTTAAAAATTTTTAACCTATCTTCAAAAGGAAAAAATCATTACATTTTTATTAAAATTTATGACTTTAAACTAAAAAATTTTATCTCCCCGCATGATGAAGTTAGAATGCGACACATAGAAATGCTTGCTTTATGTGCCATTTTTTTCTTTTTCTGTAATTGACTTTTTTATTCATAATTTGCAAACGAGGTAATGACAAAGAATACTTTATTTGTGGAAAATCTTTTATATCCTTTTAGTATAGTAACTGGCAGTCGGGAAAAATTTTCAGGCAGCTAGTTTAGCGAGAACTAATCATTCTAACAATAGATGCTGCTGTATAGTGCTATATTTCTAGGAATGTGGTCATGGGACAAATCAGAAAGCTTCACAATAGGTGCTACACTTTCTCGATGTTTCATACCCTACTGCTAGTACAGGCAATCAATATATAGTTTGGTGGTTTTGAGAAATGGGGATTATTACAACCGAATCCGAACACAGACGAAACTTTGCGAAGTCATTCGACCTTCTGGCTTATGCTCGGGCCCACCCAAACCTTGTGGTAGTGCTTTAGTGCTGCTTGCAGTTTTATATTTGGTAGTGTAAGGGATTTTGTTAATAATTTTTTTTTGCTTGTTATACAGTCGTGCATCTGTAATTCAAGGGTTATAACCAGAAAATCTGCAGATACTTTATGACTGGTGCAACGTCATAATAAATATGCTAGATATACAAGCGATGCTGCGGTATATTTCCACTCTACAAAGAATGTGGTCGTGGAACAAACCAGAAAGCTTGAGAATAGGTCCTACACTTTTATGGTGCTTCATACCCCACTGCTAATACAATCATCAATATAGTTCGGTTGTTCAGAGAAATTGGGACCACTGCTAGTCGATCCGGTTATAGACGAAGCTAGGGAATATTCTAACCTATGCTTGAGCCCACCCAAACTGCATCACGTCTTGTGGGGGTGCTGCTTGTGGTCTTATATATTTGACTGTACATGGCATTTTTTTACAAACTTGTTGCTTACATATACAGCCGTGCATCTCTAATGCAAGAGTTGTACACCGAAACTCTGCAAAGACGGTACGACTGGTGCAACGTCATAATAAATACTTTATTTCGACATGCAAATTTCCGTGCATTATGTGTGCAAGGATTATGCTGAATTATATTAATATAGAGCGTTTAATAAGCACCAATGAAGAACTGAGAATATTTTGCAGAATAAGGATGTTCATCAGCAGGTGCGGTGGCCTCTCAATGTCTTGTGCGGAATCAGAACCAACCCACAAGGGTTTCTACAAAGAACCACAACATCAAAAGATACTAGGAGATATTTCAAATCATAGTTATTGAATTTTTAGAGGACTTTATCTGCCCAAGTTCTGTATAGTTCTTGCCTGTTGACTCCCCTCGACGTTGTGTGATATTAGTGTGCAACTTTCTAATAAAAAATTTCGGACATAAGATCATCTGTTACGGAAGTAAATAATTTCTAGTGTAATTTGATCTCACTCCTCTGGATTTCTTCTTGTGAGATTACCGAAGAACCCTAACAACAAAATATAATAGGAGCTATTGCAAATCATAATTTGTTCATTTTTACATGTAGTTTTGTAGTCTATCCCTCCTTCGTATGATTCTCGAATGATGGCCTTCCTCCACGTTGTGTGACGTTAATGCGAAACTTTCTCATGGAAAATTTCGGATGTAAGATGATCTGTTACGAAAGTAACTAATTTCTAATTTAACTTGACCTCACTCAATTGGATTTCTTCTTATGGGATTACCTAAAACTCGATCAATCTCATACGATAACGCATGACCATGTATTTTGTAATGATATATCTACGCATTCTACGGAACAACTTTGCTGTTACTCTGCAAACATTCTCTTCTGAGCAGAAACAATCATCCAAGTCGAAACACTTTCGGCAAGTTTCTTGCCCCTGATGATGAACTCTGTATCTTTGAATATTTTCCAGACTAATTATTTTGTCCTACTAAATATGAACTGCAAACTGTTGTTAAGATTCCGATGGTTTTATGTTATCCAAAGTTTTTCACAGATAAGATTGAGGTGAAGAATAATCGGATGTTTGAATCATATTCACTTTTATAAAAAAAAACTGTTTTGCCAAGTAATGTAAATTCCATTCAGTTTTCTATCAGATTATTAACAGAAGAGATTAATTTTTTGAAGTTTATTAAAATGGATAAATTCTATTCAACAATTTAATATATGTGGTGACTAATTTAAGGCAAATCTGAATAAATGGATCTTCCGTCGATAGTACTGGCATGCATAACTGATACATGAATGAGATACGTTTTTCCATATATAATCTGCATAAATATATACAGCACAGGTAAACCTAAAAAATTAGGTGCATACTCCGTTAACAAAAGCGAATCAGCAGTGTCCTGTAACTTCTGCTTCTTATAAATTCGTTTTCTTCCACTAACATATATCGGTATAATGTTCTTCATTATGCCTATGGCAGATTAGATTGAGTATAAGCAAGAGAGGCGCAAACATTCTGTGCGTGCTTCCAAACTTCACTTTTTTAGACTTCTTTGCAACAAAACACAACGAAATTTTTAAAAATAAGAATGCTTCATTACAGATAAACATTATATGCAACAAAAGAGTTTGAAAGCAAACATTTACAATTTTTCTTCTGAGAAAGCCATAACATGTATTTTTAAAATCGTAACAAATATAAATATATTCTATATTATTAACTTCTCACCTATAAAATAAGACATGAATCATTACGAACGTAAATTGCATTTCTATAACTTCAAAGCAGCTGAGAGAGAAATATATCTGGTTTGAAGAAATCTAGGCTCTAGAAATTGCTTTCAATAGTTTATATTGAAAACAATATGTAAAAGTTTAGAGGAAAAATAATTTAAAAAGATTTAATTATTTATATTAATGGCTGAGGTTGCTTTGAATTGCCATAAAACCAATTATTTTATTCATTTATTTTTTTTCAATATTCAGTTTCAGAATTTAGCTCTGAGTCAACGTAAAACGCCTTAATTCTTCTCAGAAACCATTTTAGAGAGTTTCTAGTGTTTTCACATTGGTACGAATTCATCACTCTATTAAGTTTTCATTTTTAATTCACTATAAATAAGAAGTATTCATATTATTGAAAGAAAACACTACATTGGTACGAATTCATCACTTTATTAAGTTTTCATTTTTAATTCACGTTAAATAAAGTTTATTCAGATTATTGAAAGAAAAAAAAACACATTTCAAAAAATCAAATACTGTTCGAAAATTTCTTGATACATGTTCGGACTGCATGAAAGAGAAAAAGTATGAAGAAAAGGAAAAATCATGAAAGAAAAATGTATTATGTTTTCAGTACAAATAAATTTTGAAAAGAGCTTAATTCTTCTTCAGGTGAAAGAAAAATTATTTATTCCCTTCGTTTTTTTAAGAATGTGAGAGCAATATAATTACGACATTTCGAACTGGAAACACCATAAAGCAGCTTAATAAGATGTCGATCAAAACATGTGCAGTCTATTGTCAGAAGGAAAATATTTTTATGTATAGGAGTAATTTATGAATAGGAGCCCTTTCTAAAATGTTATTGAACGCTTAAGCATAACATATATACATGAAAAAAAGGCAAAAACTACTATAAAACTTGCATATTGTTCATTCAAATTAATGGTTCTGTTCTTGTCATTAATCAATCGTTATTGGTTATAAAGTTTGAATTTTAAATGTGTCTTAAGGAAAACACAAGAATGCGCTTTTACTCGTAAAATGTTCGACCGAGGCGCCTTTTGCATCTCCTGGTATAAGATGCTTAGAAAACGTATTGTCTCGAGAAAAAAAACTAAACCTAAAGATGTTGGCAAAAAAGCTCCTCTATATGAAATATGTTCAAACTGAAATGATAAGCTGGATCAGCGGTTCTCTAACTTTTTTTTCTCCTGTACCCCTTGATTAGTCTTTCTATTTTTCATTACCCCGGTTGTGGTGCGCCCCCCCCAAGAATTCCTCCTCTCAAAGAAAATTTTTATTAATAAGGTTAAGAGTTTATATTATCCTAATTAGCAAACAATTCAATTTAATTTAATTAAGCTCATAGGATTTATTTTTGATTTTACCTTTTATTCCATATTAGTTCCAAGTTCGAACGAATTAAACCCCTCAGGGGCACATCTTCTCTAGATGTGACGGGATTCACGACCCCGAGGTACCCTAGTGTCTATTTCTCCTTCCGTTTTTGTCTCCCCTTGAGTTTTTTGCTATTTTCTTCTTTCCCTCGAGGGTTGGCGAGGGAGCTCTCCATGAGAAGAAGTTGCCGCTCTGTTTGCTTCTTGCTTCTCATGGACAGCAAATTACCCTCACGTGTTGGCCGTGCATGGCGACCCATTAGACGGGTGGTACATTTTGGTCCCCGGTGTATCAATCGGCTGGTATCCCAGTCACCTGGCTGGTCTGCTCAAGGGGATCAAGCGAAAGTGGCCAACTTCTGGGGCTTGGCGTTAAGGGTGGTCAACGTTCCCGGAAGTGGCCCTTAGCGTATAGGTTCCGGCTAGCACCAAGGTAAGCGCCGAGGCTGGAAGTACCCAGAGCCGGCGGCTGCCTTCCCTTGTTGGGCTCCATGGTGGGCGGTGCCGTCGGGGCCCGAATTCTTATGCCTTTTGCATGGGTCTTTCTGATTGCACCATAGTTACTGCTGATACCAAATTTTTTATCATGTCTACGGCTGAAACATTTCATGAAATCTCACCTTTTCTTGTTCATAAACTTATATTGTCATTCATTGGAGAAGTGAAAAACATAAAAAAATTGAAGTCTGGAGATTTACTAATAGAAGTGTCCAATTCAAACCAAGCAAAATCTCTCAGTAAACTAACCGAATTGGGTGACTTGAAAGTTAGTGTTTCTGTTCACAGGAATCTAAATTTTTCACGAGGAGTCATCTCTGAGCGCGGCCTCAAAAAACATACAGAATCTGAACTTATCCAGGAATTGTCTGAGCAAAAAGTTTGTGCAGCACGACGTCTTCACATCAAACGCGATGGCAAACTTATCCCCACAAAGCATGTTGTCTTAACATTTTCCACTACTGAACTACCGAAATCAATAAAAGCAGGTTATTTAAGTTGTCCAGTCAAACCATATATCCCGAACCCAGTCAGATGTTTCAAATGTCAAAAATTTGGCCATTCATAGCAAGCTTGTAAAGGCTCGAAAATCTGCGCCAAATGTTCGGTTTCAGGCCATGACTCTTCGGACTGCATTTCCGGTGAAGTAAAGTGCAGAAACTGCCAAGGAGCCCATCCCGCTTTCTCAAGATCCTGTCCTCAGTGGGCCTTGGAAACAGAAATTCTGACTACCAAGATCCGGAAAAACATTTCATTTGCTGAAGCTAGGAGACTGGTTTCAGAACTCTCCCCCAAACCAGGCGTTACATATTCATCCGCAGTTAAGCAGTATGCATATTGCGGTTCCCACACAACTCCCCAAAATATACAAAAAAACTCTCCTCGTTCAAACACTCAACCTGCACCTGCGCCTCCTGATTCCTTACAAATACCAAATAAATCATCTATCCCAGAGAAAACTCTTGCTACAGCATCTCACCCCCTGAAAGATAAACACACACCTAAACAAAAAGAAACTGTTAAAGCAACAGACAACACTGATAATGTTAAAAAACTACAGCGTATAAAAGAAACCAAAGCAGCAAAAAGGGCCCGCCTCGCTGCTTTGAAGAAAAATAAAGATTTAAAAAATCTTCCTTTAACCAAAGGAGATTTTTTGAAGCAGTCGAGCAAAACGATAGTGGAAGCACAAAATGTTGACCCGCTACTTGAAATCCATCCGTCAGATGACGATCTTATGTCTACAGCTAGTGAGACGGACGTCTCTTCATCTTCTCCAAAAAAATCTTAAGCCTTTGTTTTTTTTACATGGCCAGCTTTGTCTCTTGGAATTGCCGTGGGATTAAAAATAAGTTCTCGGATCTAAAGGGCATTATTAACTTACACCAACCTTCCGTCATTGCCCTTCAAGAAACTTATTTAAAGCCTGGTGACACACTTCCTCTAAAGCATTTCAATATTTTACTGAAAAATGGTACAGATGATAGGGCTACAGGTGGTGTAGCTTTGCTTACTTCGAACTCATTCCCTACACTCCCATTAACTCTAAACACAACTTTACAAGCAATAGCTGTTCAAATCCACACGCACTCATTAATTACAGTCTGTAGTCTATATCTTCCACCTAATACTCCCGTCGATCAAATTAGTCTGAATAATCTCGTATCTCAACTTCTCACACCTTTCATTATCCTTGGTGATATGAATGATCATAGTCCGCTTTGGGGTAATCCTGACACTAACACACGGGGCCTACAGGTTGAAAAACTTTTAAATGATCATAATCTTTGCCTTCTCAACAATGACGAATATACGTACTTTCGTGAACCGACCAGAACATTTCACTCTATTGATCTTGCCATGTGTACTCCTTCCGTTTTCCCTTATTTTTCTTTACAGGTAGGCAATGATCTGCACAATAGCGATCATTTTCCTTTGATCTTATCTGATAATAGACGACAAAACCCTAGCATCCACTCAGCTTCAAGATATAATTTTAAGTTGGGCAGCTGGAGTACATTCAGTTCTCTGGCTAACATAACTAAAGAAATGGTTTCTGACAATAGCATTGATATCGCAGTTAAAAATGTAACTGAAGTTTTAATTGCGGCAGCAGACCACTCATTTCCTAAAATTTCAAATACTTTCAAGAAACAAAGGAAGGTTTGGTGGAATGCACATTGCCGCGAGACACACAAGAGACAAAGAAAAGCTTGGAATATTTTTCGCCGAAACCCTACTACAGTAAATTTGATTAATTATAAGCAAGCTAAAGCCAACTCCAGAAGAATACAGCGGCGTAGTAAACGGGAATCGTGGGAACGTTATATCAGCAGCATTAACTCCACAGTATCTAGCAAAAAGCTATGGGAAAGAGTTAAAAAAACTTCTGGTATATTCAAATCCTCTAACATAAGAATCTTATATAATAACGGTATTCCAGTTACGTCTCTACAGGATATTGCTAACTGTATAGCTTCAGAACTGTCCCGTACTTCAAACAGCAGTAATTACTCTGCCCCTTTTTTAAATCATAAAATTGCTACAGAAAAAAAGAAACTCAATTTTCATTCTTCTCCATATGCCCCATACAATACAGATTTTATATTTTTTGAACTAAATAGGTGTCTCTCTGAAATACGTAAAACATCTCCAGGTCCTGACAATATCAGCTACCTTATGATACAGAATTTGTCCGATAAATCTTTGCATAATCTACTATTTCTCTACAATAGAATTTGGCATGAACACTCTTTCCCATCCTGTTGGCAACAGGCCATTATTATACCAATTCTAAAACCAGGATAGGAGCCATCAAACCCCAGAAATTATAGACCAATCGCTCTCACTAGCTGCTTATGCAAAATTCTTGAGAAGATGGTAAATAAGCGTCTGATATACTATCTGGAGACCAATAAAATATTTAGTCCCTTTCAAAGCGGGTTTAGACAGGGGCTTTCTACAGTTGATAACCTCCTTGCATTAGAAACTGAAATAAGAAATGCATTTCTTCGCAGACAGCATACTGTAGCAATATTTTTCGACATCGAAAAAGCTTACGATCGTTCATGGCGGTTTGGTATTCTTCGGGATTTGTATGATAGCAACCTCCGAAGTAACTTGCCCATATTTATTCAAAACTTTTTAAAACTAAGAAAATTTAGAGTTAAAATTGGAAATGAATTATCAGATTTTTTCACTCAAGAGGAAGGCGTACCTCAAGGAAGCGTCCTCAGTGTGACGCTTTTTGCTCTGAAAATAAATGATATTTTAAAACAACTTCCACCATCTGTGAAAGGCTTTCTTTACGTCGACGACCTGTACATATCTTGTACAGGGGATAATATACATTTTATAGAAAGGCAACTTCAATTAGCCGTGAACAAAATCCGGCAATGGTCAAGTTTTAATGGGTTCACTTTTTCTACAGACAAGGCATCATGTATACACTTTTGTCGCAAACGTCATCTCCATCCAGAACCAGAGATTTTGCTTGAAGGTCAACTTATCAATGTTGTGAACGAAGTTAAGTTTTTGGGAGTTACTTTCGATAAAAAAACTCACTTTCAATCCCCATGTAATGAAACTACGCAAAAAACTTGACAAAGCTCTGAATATTCTCAAAGTCATTTCAAATACATCTTGGAGAGCTTCAAGAACATCTTTGCTACGTGTTTATAGAGCAAGCATACTTTCAAAGATTGATTATGGTTGCGTGATATACGGCTCTGCACGACAAAGTGTGTTAAAAAGGTTGGACCCCATTCATCACTCTGCCCTCAGACTTTGCAGTGGAGCTTTTCGCACATCACCAGTTGAAAGTCTGTATGTTGAGTGTTGCGAGCCTTCTCTTGACCACAGACGCAGAATTCTGACTCTTCATTACTATTTTAAAATTTTATCACTTCCCGGGCATCCTTTTTTAAATATAAAGAAAGTCAATTTATTATCCGCTTGAAAAGAGCCAGACCATCAGTCATCCCATCATTTTTTACTAGATCAGCCGAATTACTTCGTAATCTAAATCTGGAGGATTTGCAAGTTGTCCCCAATTTGAAGCATCATCTCACTCCATGGAAATCGCATGGATTAAAATTTTTAAATCCTTTTAAGACCTTTGACAAAGCTCATACGGCCCCTGAGGTTTACCAGCAACTCTTTGCAGATCACCGAGATATCTACCATAATTTTATTCCTATTTTTACAGATGGCTCAAAAAGCTCTATTTCCACTTCCTTTGCTTGTGTTTTTATCAATTCTACTCTCTCATTTCAACTTCACTCATCTTGCTCCATTTTTACAGCAGAAATAACCGCCATCCTCCATGCGTTGTATCAAATTTCTAGTAGTACACCAGATAACTATATCATTTATTCCGATTCGTTAAGTGCCCTAGAAACCATGACATCACTACACCGTTTTAGCCACCCATTAACATTTAATGCTCTTGAAGTGCATGATCAGCTTGCATGTAGGGGATTCTCTGTCCTCTTTTGCTGGGTTCCCTCTCACGTTGGTATATCTGGAAATCAACATGCAGACAATTTAGCGAAATCCTCTACCAATAGTCTTGACTCTCCTGTTCCTCTCAACGATATAAAAAGATATGTAAAAATCAAACTTCATTCAAATTGGCAAAGTCAGTGGAACCTTAAAGAAACAAATAAGCTTCACTCCATCAAACATCTAATTACCTGCTGGCCCAGTTTGCCTAACAGAAAACTCGACACTGTCCTCACTCGATTAAGAATTGGCCATACCAGATTCACGCATAGGCATCTGTTATTGGGGGAACCCGCACCTCTTTGTACAGCATGCCAATGCCAAATGACTGTCCTCCACATTCTTATTGAATGTCGGCAATTTAATCATCAACGCATCCGCTGTTTTCATTCATCCTCTATCACTCTTAAAGACATCCTTCACAAAGATCCTCATCCACAACTTTTTACTTTTTTAAGAATGATTGATTTTTACTCTTTGATATAAAAATTTTTACCTTGTTTTTAGGTCATTTTTTCCTTGTTGCAAGCTTTTTATAGACTTTATATATTGACACTTCATACCGAATGACACTCCTTTTAACTAGACTCCTACACTAAGATTTTATCCTAGACCATATGTTTGGCGCAGCATAATCAAAAATGGTTTTTGCGCCAATAAACTCCATCAAACTCAACTCAACTCGAACGAATTAAAATGCTATTGAAATAATTTCGCATTATGATAAAAGTTAATAATTACTTTTCGTGATGATCAACTAACTATTCAAATAGAATATAATTTCATTGCAATCCTAGAACTTGCTTTATTGAGATGAGTTTTAAAAAAATTAGGTTCAAATGAGACAAATGTCTGGAGCTGTGTCAAGTTTACAGAGATATTTGTTATTAATATACGCATAAGACGATAATGTTTTTAACACAAGTTCTGTATTCGTGAAAGGTATTACGTATTTCATTGCGTTAACATTGAGCTCTTGATACTCTGCATTCGCTGCTACACAGTAGGTTTTTGGACTTGAATAACTTTATTTCCACACGAACGGAAAGATAATTCTAGAACATTTTTTTAAAATTTAATCCATTATATTTTGTATTTTCCGCCATTACCAACATTAATTCCGCGTACCGCCAGGGGTGCGCGTACCACAGATTAGGAACATCTGAAGTAGAAGAAAAAAACTGGCCTGTAGTCCTTGAGTCAAAATTGTAGTTCTGTATAAAAATTTGAGTGAAACTGGCCAATGTTGAAAGAGCATTTCCTAAACAAATACTCTTTCTCTATTGTTGTACAATTTATTGGAAATCTACAACTGTCGTATTTGCAAAGATTTTTTACAACGTGTATATCGTCGCCCGCATTAAATAAAAAATTCAGATACTTTACATAAAATATGGATCTATTTATAGTCATATCCTCAGCGTCCAGTAAAAATATTAATCAGATTTAAGCAACTTATATTAACAATAATTAGAAATAAATATTTGAAAAATTGTGGAAATGAGGGAAAACATATCACTACAATCAAATTGGCATCTTTAAATAGATAACTTTTTCCGCTTCTGAGAAGGAGTAAAATTCGTCTTGCTTGTATTTTTTCCAAGTTAAGTGGCGAAAATATCAAAATTAAGAAATGAAAATACGGCACTTGCAAGCCGGCGGGCAATTTAAGATAATTTTAGAGGATTTTATGAATGGCAATCGAAAACATTTGGTTGAATTTATAATCAAAATCATAATTGACTATTCGTTATGATAGGTAGCCCATCAAAATAGCCAAAGCAATAAGAACCCCGACAAAATATATCAAGACAAAATAGTCCGTGCCGAAATAACCCCGACAAAATAGCCCCAAGACAAAATAGGCCTAACAAAATAACACAAATTCAAATTTTAAACGACATTAAAAAACATTATTTTGTCGGGGCTATTTCAGCTCGGAATATTTTGTCTTGGGCTATTTTGTCGGAGCTTTTATGGCTTGGGTCACTGTTGTGATAGTATATGAAAAAATCGAGGGGAAAAATCTACCGTTTTTCTTGTCGCCAGCTTATATGAACTTACACCATCAAAGGTAGGTAAGTCGACGTGAGTTGTTGACAAATATTTCTTAATTTAAAAATTTTATTCAGGATTGGGTTTTATACTCCCTGCAAGTTTATCAGTCTCTCGAAATATAATTTTTATGAAAGAGGTATTATCGAATTAGTAAAGTACTGAGACACAAATTGGCAAATAGACTCTATATAGGGATAATAATAAATACACAGCAAATTACCCATGCAACTTGATTTTACATGAAGGTCGTATTATTTTAATTTAAAACCCACATCGGTCCGGCGTACCCGAAAGGGTGTAAGGCCTGTAGCACACCGCATAGTGTGTTATTTCGTAATCTAGAGGGACAAAAGTCAATTTTCTTACTTTTCTACGTAGGTGAAATTTTTGTTCATTTAAAGATGTAATAAACCATATTCTCTGTAACTAATGTTTATATTAGAAGAATCCACGCCAAACAATAGAAAAAAGAGTCGGACCGGCCGACCACCTGCGCTCTGCCTGTCAAGTGTTCTAAGCGTTCGTTTCAATCATCGATGAATGAGCTGTGTTTCTGTGTACTAGTGGTGGTTGTGTGCTGATATTATTTTTTAGAAGTACTAAAGTTCGTTTACATAAGATTTTACTTGAATACATGTTTTTATTTAATCATGAGCACCATAAGAATCAATCGTCGTTTTTTCCGAGTGAGAAAAACGTATAAGTCAGTTTGAACTTGAGTTTTAGTATATTATATCGCGTTATAACAGTGTGTAATTGTGTTTTCCTGAAAGAATTACTTGTAAACTATTGGATATATTTAGATTTTCTTGCGGATATTTGTGGAGCTCGTACAAATTTTCCTTCATTACACTGATTTAATGATGACTACTAAAATTTTGCGTTTTGCGAAGTTTGGTTTGCTAACGCAAAAGAATCAAGAACGTGTGCTTTGCTAATTTATATATTACAAGAATTTTGTACTCCGTCTCTTTCAGAAGACAGTTTAAAAAGTTTAAAAGTTAAAATCACAAGTTTAAGCCAAAAAATGGGGGAAATGCTTGAAGTCGGGCAGAAAAAAGGGATGACTTCCTAAAAACGAATTTTTTGTGGTTATATGAATGAATATTATTTTCTGGTATTGCCACAGCGAGTATAGAAACTATTTCACATCCTGGATCGAGAAGAGGCATCGGTAGACCACAAAAAGACTTCGAAAGTTGCAGCACCAAAACAAAAAAGACGAACACATCATGGAAACATCAAGACAGGAGGACTTATCGATGGCTACTGAAGTACAGCTTCGCAGAGAAGGCAAAAGAGATTCATCAGCAATTGTACAAGAACTCTGCGATTTTTCTCCCAGAAAAGGAACAACAATAAAAAAAGCGAGGAAGCGTTTTTCAAGCCCAAAGCAAAGTAGTCTTTCTGAAGACCAAGCTTTGATGGTCGAAGCAAATTTATCAACACATCAATATTAAGTAATACGGCAGCAAACAAACAAAATACATAAGAACAGTGGCTGACTGGCGAGGTTGCCAGCTTGCCCGATGGCAAGTGGGCCCCTTAAACAGAAGACAGTTTGGGCCCCCAGAAAGTGTGGGAGAGAAAAAAATCTCTTTCTCTATAGTAAGCTTTTCTAAAGCAATGAAATAAAATAGCCCTGTACCCAAGGCCCATGTTTTGGGGATTTATTGCCGTCGTAATTCGACCAGCCAAACAACGGGTGGTCGAATACCGACCCAAGACGCATACGCAATTTCAACTGCCCGTAGGAATTGTACTGAGGTCTCTGTCCATTCCACTTCCTTTGACCTTCCGATCATTTACAGATGTTTCTCCAGAATGTTGCAGCCATCGCACAAAACCTCGGGCTATCGGAACAGGGTAGCTCTTCGGTGCAAAGTTGAGCCGCAATACTCTTTAAAATTTTTTGTTGATTTCGGAAGCCCCCGGAAAGACGGAAGGAATTGCATCCCTTTGTGCAGAAAAGGTGCGGTTCTTGTGAGAGATGGCTGTAAGAGGTTCTTTTTACCTCCTTTTTTGTAGTTTAATTTTACTGTCATAAATCTGACAAACAAGGAAACTCGCCTGTAAAAAAAGGTTTTCTTGGCTAAAACTGTGACTAGGACACTAAATGACATCTATGAAAAGACGACACTCAAGCTTTTCTTTATGTGTTTGGGGGGTTGCGTTTAGAAGAGTAAAGGGGTTTCGTTTAAATAGGGCCTCAGTCTTATTGATCTGTCTTTCATGGAAAATAATTGGTTTTTTAGTCGTAAGAGAGTAAATACACATATGTAGCGTATCTTGCAAAAGGAAAGAAAAAAAGAAAAGAGGTAAGCTGAAACTATCATTTCTCAATTTTTACATTGCTTTTGTAGTATTAAACACTAGCCGCATTCGGCTACCAACCGACTCGTCCATCTTATTAATTGTCTTAATTTGATTAAATTAACAAACTTTAAATTCGCCAACTTATTTAATTTTTGTTAAGTTAAAAGTATTAATTACTACAGAAGACTGAGAAAGAAATTAGTTGTGCAAAGAAAAAAAAGAAGGAAAGAAAACAGTAGATAGGAAATGTATTAGCATTTGGAGATAAATTTTGATGCAGTATGTTTTTGTGTCTGATGAAACTAATGACATAAGTCTTTACATTCCACTGTTAAAAAAGTCTAAAAAACACGAGATTCAATGAAGATTATTTTTTGAAATTTGCATAATTTTAATCTACAATTATTGCGCATTATTAAGCTTATTATAAAGTGAAAATTTAACCTCATCATATCAAATAAATTAATTGCATAATCTCCAGGAAGATTATCTTGCCTTAAGTGGAAAGATGAGCTTAATGTCATCGCTAAAAAGTAAATTTATTAAAATAACATAGAAAATCTATCAAAAACTAAATTTATTTGAAGTAACGAAGAAAGAAAGAAAAAGACTGGACTTAAAGAAAAAAAATGGCGAAACAATGAAAATGAACTGCATTTTAATACAACAAAAGAAGTTTTTTACATTATAAGGATGTATTTTATACAAATCTATAGTTTTACTCGATCTTTATGAAATTTGGCACACATGCTCTTCAAAAAAAGATGAAAATAATTGTCAACGTTTTAGTCAAAAGTAAATTAAAATTTCAGTAACTTAAGCAAGATTTTGGCGTTTTTTCGCAATATTTTCAAAAAATACTATCTAACAAAATGATTTTTGAAATACTTATAATTCAAAAATATCTTTTTAATGATACCAGTTTAGTTACAAATTACTGAAACATTACCAATACAAATTACTAAACTCTAAATCATCCAAAGAAGTTTGTTTTAAAGGTTCCTGGCTCTTTCAACAAATACCCTACTAATGGGCAGCATTTCTCCTTCATACTTTATCGCTAAAACCCTATACGAAATATTTAACTTCCGGAATTTAAAATCAAATAACTTTAATTATAATTTCGCTATTTTAAACGTAGAAAATTAAGGGGTGTTAAAAGGGATTTATTTTTAAAGACGCGGAAAAATTAAATATATAATAAAAAATTAAATTGAATACATAATTATTAAATATTATAGATTTAAAGTAATATAATTAAATATAAAAAAATTGGAAACTAAATATAAAATTAAATAAAAAATAATATATATATCTGAATTAATATTATGATTGTAGATATGTGTGGGCCCTCACTGACTCCTGGCAACCACTATTTTTAGACCCAGTCCGCCGCTGCATAAGAACATGTATCAAGCTTATCATAAAATTAAAGCGGCAAAACAGTTGTGCTATCGGTGTGACGTCAATGCAACAGAAACCTTCTCAGAAATAAAATTGTAATCCCTAATGGACCACACTATTATGCGATTGTGCAAAGTGAAAGAAGATGTCTTAAAATCTATAAAAGATTTGATAACTCTGGACATAATTGTGAATAACTCTGACATTGGGTTGTGATGGGGCGGAACAAAGTAGATACAAGCAGAAATTTTCAAGTGAAAATTGCTCTGACGAAAGTTTATTTAGTATATCAATGGTGCCTATCCGTATATACTCAGTGAATGACCAAAAAATTAAAAATATTTTATGGCAAAACTCTTCTCCACTTCTAAAAGATATTGTCATCCCATCAAGTTTATATTTGCCAAAGAAACTTTGAATGTTATTAAGACAGAAGTCAAGAGGATCAAGAAGCAAGTAATATCATTGTTACCTACTAACATTAGTATAAATGACATGGAAGTATCGGTAAAAACCAAAGTTGATATTCTACATGATCGATGGCAAAATGTGTAATGCCGTAGCTGGATGTGAAGAGATTCCATGTCATATTAGAGTGCATAAATAGTAGTTTCTTTATAAACAGTGAAAAATTTTACGAGTACCTAAAAGAAACCAGAGAATTCTATATTAGAGAGTACTCATGGTACTCAATTCCCGTAAGGCATTGAGTCTATTTCACGGCAAAGATATTATAGATTCGTGTATTCTTCCAATAGGTCAACTTTCGGAAGAAGCTCAAGAGGCTAGAAATAAGCACAACAGGAAATTTAGAGAACTATCACTAGGAAAACATAAAGGATTGATACGAATAGAGATTTAATTAATAGATTACTATTTACTTCAGATCCATTTATAGCAAACTTACGGGCTCGCACAAAAACCGAACATGGAAAAATCATTGAGAAAGTATGTGAGCTTTTGGATATAAGAGCTCCAGCTCCAATTGACCAGGACACAATCTTATCAGAATCTTCTGATACAGAAGAGTCTGAAAATGATCTCGAAGAATCTGATTTAGATTCCGAATAATTATCTAATTAATATTATATGTATAATATTATAAAATACTTCTCATATCTGTCTTTCTACTTGTTTTGTAATTACAAATTTAAATACTTATAACTTTTTATGGTTTACTTTACTTCATTGCGCATTGAATCTCAATCATGCTGTATTGTTATTATTTATAGTTATATTGTTTTAAAATATATGTCTAAAACCTTTATCGTGCTTTTATATTTCACACAAAACCCTAAATTGTTTATTTAACCCACTGAATTTGGACTAAATAATTTTGTCCTTCTAGATTACGAAAATAACACACTGTGCACCGGTGGGGAAATATAAAGCAATAGAAATATATCAATATGACACGACACACCCAAAAGCATCACAAACACAGCACAGAACATTACAAACATTGCAAAAACGGACAACAACAAAAATAAATTAAGTAACTTAAAACACACACAACACACTTAGAAGGAAAAAAAGCAATACGCCACTGAATCGATATTACACTTGGAGAGAACCATAAATTAATTGAAATTTGTTTGATTTTAATCACCAGATCTGGAACTAACATTAAAAATATTCAAAATACTTAAAAAGAGGAGCCCCCCAGATTGTATCCAAATGAGTAAAATACAAGTATAAGTTCAGTACAATACACCAGTAAAAAGAAGGAGGCAATAAAATTTTTTGTCAAGTATCATTAAAAATCCTACAAAAGAAGCATTAAAATCAGACCTATCGTACCTACCTATGAAGGTCGTATGGAAAATTTTCGGCTAAATTCATTTGTATACATGATATTAATGCAAAGAGCACATTACAGGACCTGCTAGTTCATCTAATCACTGCCAGTGGAAATGTAAACATTGTAACAGAATTAGCGACATTTCTATTCATTTGAAAAACATGGAGCTGATAAATGAGACCATCAAAATTTATCCACCTGCATGAAAGACTTAAAACTCTTTGTGCGTAATAACTTGTGTGAAAAGGTCAAATAGATGAGAAATGTGCGCCATTTATTCATGAACTGAAAAGGAAAAGGTTGATTTCAGAAGGAAAATTAGTGAAATAAGTTTTATCTTTCATCTGACTTAGGTAATACAAAAGTAGTATAAAATACTTTCATGGCTTTCCATGCTGAAAGCATGTATACTAAAGTTTTTGCTTTTATAAAAATCTGATATAAAGCATATTTAAATTTTCAATCGTACTTATTTCGTTGATAGTGGCTATAAGAAGCCCGACTTTGACATCAGAGGGGCATTGGATTGAGATCAGATTCTTCCAAAGACCCACCACATAAAAGGAATCGATGCAGGATAAATATGTATGAATACCGCTTTAATTTCCTTATAAAATATTTTACACGTTATTTAAAATTAATGTAATTTCATCATATGATGGAAGGAAAAAATATTAAATCATCGCATCTAGGGATAGTTTTAAATCTCTTCGATAAATGAAGCTACCGTCTCACTAACAAAAAAGCATTTCGTGGTGAAGTTAACCGAAATCTCCTTAAATATGTCCTTCTCTAATAGAAATAAACATAACTATAATTCTAAAATGAATGCTTTATGAATACTGAAGTATTGCATTAAAGCGAAAGTAGCTTTCGGTAATTTTCTTATTTTAATTGAAAAAACACTTTTTAAAACCACTTTGAAATTGAGAGTACATCGCTTGAGGCGATATTTCATAAAATTTTTCTACTGCAAACAGATTCTCAAAAGAAGGCTTTGAAACTTGACTTTCAAAGCGTATTTCTTAACAATCCGGCAGCCTACTTTTAAATTCAAAGAAATGAAATGTTTTGTCTCTGCATATTAAAATCATTTTTTCGGCATTTCGGAACTTAGGTTGGAGGATTAATTCAAGCAAAAATAAATCAGTCATCTCAAAAGAGGTGGAAAATTCAGTTAACTTTGTGGAGTCAAACATGTGGCAAAAATTTTAATTTCCATCAAAACTTTTCTTTCTGTGAGCAGATAAAAGAAAGCATATTAAAGACTTCAGGCTTAATTTCTATCCATATTTCAAAGCTGGCTTTCTATTTACGAACTTCAATACGATATTTTTTGTCCAGAATAATATTCTATTTTCTTACTTTACGTTGCTGTATTAACTTTAAACAGATTCACTCAGTGTTCATGATACAGAATAATCACTGAAGAAATGTCTGAAAGTAGTGCACAAATAATAATCATTCTCTTGTCTGATAATTAACTGCTGATCTCTGCTGATTATGAAAATACGTGTGCATTTCGACGTAGCCTGAAACTAAAATACTTTTAATTACATAACATAACACCACTCCATGATCCTGCAAATATAACCTTAAGGTTATTCAAGCAGTGTCGCGGTCATGGAGTGGAAGAAAAATCACAGCACCCGATGGGGGTGACCTCTCTTAAAACTTGACAATTGTCTACAACGCTACCTAATTAAAAATGCAACAAGTTTACAAATGTTTACAGAAGCATTAGGAAGGAATGCTATTGTGCTATACATTATAAAAATATTTTGGTAACGCAGAGTAAAATAAAACTTTGAAAAAACACAAAACTACACAGCTAAACATGAAATAACTGGACAATAATAAAAACTAAATGCAATGGAAAAACTATACGAGGAGTGAAAAAAAAAATACTTTCAGAAACAAAAAATGAAATTAAAAAGATGAAAAACAAATTAATACAATAATAAAAATAACATAAAAATGTACGCAAACACAGAGAGATGGGCTGTACAGAGTTTTAATAAGTTCGATTTTGAAGAAGAGTTAGCTTATGGAACTCTATTTGAAGAAGGAGAAACACGGTGGATCTGGGAAGAAAGTCATGAAAGAACGAACTAAAGCAGTTCTGAGTTCATTAGGAGATGATGGGATGAAGAGGAGACGAAGTTGAATGTTGAACTGGTGAAACGAGATCTTCCATCTCCAAAGAAACGGATGGAGAGTTGAAGACGCAGGATGAATAGTTGAAGTTTGGTTGGTTTTAAATTCCCTCATCGCAGGAGGAAGAGGATGTTCGGTTACAGAAGTTTCTCAACGGACTAAAACATGAAAACATCCACCGAAGTCCGGCCTATTTTATATTTGAATTCTCTTAAGAAATTAGTGAATCAAAGGATGACTTTAAAAAAATACTCTTATCTTTGGAAGATTTTTTATTCTCATCCTTGTTACTTTGACTATCATTGCACGACTCAGTGCAAAAAAGGAACTTCTGAAAATTCATTTGTGTTAGGAAATAAATAATTAGAAGTGTCCATCAACGCAATTCAGGAATTTACAGTTTATTTCCATTTCGTTCCGAATTGGCATCCTCACAGCTCATTCATTTGTTATTAGGCTGAGAAATGTTGAATTTCATCTAATTTTGAAAATTTGGGCTATTTCTGAAAGAAAAAGTGTACTCAATTTCTAATAAATGCTTTCTGAATATAAATACCTAAGAATTTTTTTATTCTCCCGGAGATGTGTTTTGCCCCTTTAGGAATAGTCTGACTCCATTTTCATAAAATTTGTAGAAACAACTTTTAATAATCCTTAGTTCTATTTTTAAAAATGTAATTTAAGATATTTCTTTCTTCAATTGCAGTTTTATATTAATATACTTTTTATTTTTAAGGGACGCGAGATGAATGGGGTTGTGCTACGCTAAATAGATGGTACAACTTAACTCTTCATGTCATATATTCATGATCAAAATATCATGTCATATATTCATGATCATGCAAATTATGTATACAAGCAGCGGGAGTGGTCTCCCCAAAACTCTCTCGTATCCGCCCTAACGCGTGTGGGGAAAAAATACACAGAGCGGCAGTAACATTGACGATTCCCTAACAGAGGTGGGGGGGGGATCCTAGCGGCGTTTCTTGCATCGTAGAATGGTGAAAAAACCGAATATGCAATTTGAACGCCTTTTTTCAACCGATTGAAACCAAAATTGGACACAGATCTACAATTAAGATAAGAAGACAATATATTTATTTTTATTTATCTAAACCATAGGATTTAGGAGTTATCATGTTCACAAGTATGTGATTATAAAGATCGACAAACAGTCAACTCTTTGATAGATTTGGTCTAAACTTTGATGCGCAACTACATTCCTGATGATAAAACTGTGTACGAAATTTTATCTATCTAGCTATTTAAGTTTTCTAGTTATGGTGTTCACATAAACAAGGACGGACAGACTTCCCGTAGACAAATTTTGTCCAAAATTTGATAGATATCTACAAATTATGTGTAAAAATCACATACCAAATTGCATCTCTCTAGCTCTAATAGTTTTTGAAATATCATGTTCACAGACAGGCAGACATAATTCCAATGAGGTCTAAAACGTGGAGATTCATCAAAATCTTCAGTTCGAATTTTTCGACGATCACAATACTTTCTCTTCGTATACGAGAAAATAAAAAGTGGAGAGAGTCCATTGAAACTTGTTGAAATAGTACTAAAGACCTATAGAAAAAAGTAACTATTTGGGACGGACCTCATAATTTTGAACCGCTGTCAGATGACAAGAACAAGACCTGAGCTAGCACCCACTGTCCAAACTTCCTCGCCACACCGGAGGAGAGACATCTGGCACCTGCGTATGATTCTAAGTACAATAGATTCAAATACACGACGGATCTTCAGTGGAAACGGGTTTCGAACCAGGAACATTACAGCACCGAAGACCAGAACTTGCCACTAGACCACCGTGAATGCCTTGAAGGAGAGTACTTTGAAGCAAGTTTAATTTAGTGCCATTTGAAAAAATAAATAATAAAAAATCTTTTCCGGAGATACTTTTTTTCCTTTGGCAGTAATTCTTACCAAAAAGTCCTTTCTAATCAGACGATTTCGGAAATTTCTTCATCTATATGTGCCATCATCTTTTCTTCCATTTTTCTTTCACAAAAAAAAATTTCTTACCATCGCCTATGATAGGTTTTCGAAAGAGCTGTTTACTATAGCTTTAACGAATAAAGACATCAATAAAATTTGATTAAAGTTTTCAAAGGATCCAATGTAATCATAAAACTTTCAAGTTTCGACTTAATTTCCCGCAAATAATATCAAATTTTTGAGAAATTCAATCATCATCAAGATTCATTTCAATGCTGTATAGTGGAAAATTATTTCCTTGTTAGTTACTGAAAGGCAATTCTGTGCTGTGCACTTCTCAAATTCATTAAACAAGACACTAGAATAAATGTTTCACAAAACTTAAACATGCGCCATTATTATTACTAATGGAGAGTGTTCACATTTTCCTAGAACTATCTTTTATTCTGAACTCAAAAGCAAACATGAATTGGCCTAGACTGTCAAACAAGCGCTATATTTTTATATTGACATTCTTTAAAGGTGTGTATTCAAATGTATTTTCAGTTTAAAACCTTGTAATTCTGTTAAACATTTAGTTTAAATAGAAAAGAAAAAAATCTGTCTTTAGGCGAAGAGAACACAATGCTGAATTCGGAGAAATTATTGAAAGAAAGCAATTTCAGTGAAATATATATTGTGACAAAGTTTATTATTCAGTCTAGTATTTTAACATATACGTAGTTACATTTTTATACAGTTTTAAACATATAGTTACAGTAGTTTAAAGTTTTTATAAACGCGAAATTTCAATCTTGGATCAGAGCTTTGTTCCTTCCCTTTAAATACTGCAACCAACTTTGACAGCTATATTCCTCAACAAAAAGAGAAATTTTCTGTTAATATCATTAAAGCTTTAATGCATTAAAAGAGAACATTGGGAACAGATATTTACCTAATAAATAAATTCTATTGCCTGAATAAAAACTTTTTTTCCTAGATTGTACAATAAATTATATTCAAATTAAAAGCTTCATAATTTCGAAATGTTGCGCGCAATATGAATATTATAGTTACTAAAAAGTACTCCTTTCTCAATATACATCACACAAAGATAATACCAGAACAAACCATTTTGAAAATTGTACATAAGATAATGAAACACCAAGAAAATATCTACTCTATTAAAATTCGAAGGTAAACAAACGTATGTATGTATGTATGTATGTCCCTCTATCTTCTCACGAACCGCCGAACGGAGAAGCGCGCGGAAGGTACCAAAAGATGGGGAATAATTCAAGGAATCCATTTCGGCCATTTAAATATCGAAATTTTAATTAGTGAAAAAGATATTAATTAAAAACTAATTTACAACAATACTTTTGATTGTTTCGGATACTTTATAACAATACTTTTCATTGTTACAGCGCAATTCAAAATTTATTTTATTGTTGAAGTCATTTACTTTAAGGAACATTGTTACAACAACAATAAAAAAGTGACGCTG
>BGPR01008602.1:0-36898 GCA_013235015.1 Araneus ventricosus | reverse complement strand
GAAGCTTCTATTTTAAGCTGATATTTGGAAGTTACTATTTTTGCTTTGTTCAATTCTCGCTTTTTCCGATGCCTAAAAGAAAAAGAGGAATTACAGGGGATGTTGCCAGTAGACGGGAGGCAATTAGAAAACGTGAAAGGAGAGTTGTTGAAACTGAAGAAGAAAGAAGCCACCGATTGTCAACTATGGCACAACGTGGCCAGGACAGAAGAGTGGAAGAAACAGAAGAACAAAGAAATAGCCGATTGTCAGACATGGCACAACGTGGGCAGGAGAGAAGAGCCGAGGAAACAGAAGAACAAAGAAAAGAGAATACGTTTTGGGGGGAACGTAACGTTTACGTTAGCGACGATATATGTAAAAAAATAAATCGGAGGCGGGCATATGAAAATTAGTAATAAAAAGACTAGATTTGTGTGTGAAAGAATATTTACATTTCTTGGAGAAAGTAAGTGACAATATTTGTTGAAAAAAAACGGATCCGGGCATATGAAAAAATATGGATCCGAAGGCCTCACGTGATCTCACTTCTCTCCTCCCGGGAATATCCCATTATTCAAGATTGCCCGTGCAACGCCGGGTCATGCAGCTAGTATATGCCATTAAATGTTTTTGTATGCAGTGTGCCCGCTAAAGTCAGTTGTCACCCCAATAATTTCTGAACGGCAAGAGCTATAGTCATAAAAGTGGGGTCTAGGTATAGTAAAGTTGCCATGCGCTACGCAAGAAAACCGCTTGCAGTGTCACCTGGCGGCAAAATTCGGAGTTAGCGTTCTTATCTCAAAAACGGTACGATATACGGGAAAAAAGTCAATTACAAAGTTGTTCAGCATCATCGATTTAGTAAGAGAAGACACCTTTCGTACAGTAATGTTAAAAATAGAAGACGTTAAATGCATATTTATTTGGTTCGCAATTCCCAAAATTGTAACGCGACATAACGCGGAAGAAAAGAGAAAGCGTTACACTCCAGAGCATCCCTTATTGTGCCAGAGTATTAGTGTGCGTGATTACAATACGAGAAGACCCCGGTCAAGTGTCCAACAGTACATTCGGGACACATTCCAGCAACAAGTCATAGGATATGGTGGTTGCGTAGAATGGCCTCCACGCTCACCTGACCTGAACCCATTGGACTTTTTTCTGTGAGGATACATCAAACAGCGAATGTATGCAACCCCTCCACCAACATTGCAGGAACTTTGAAACAGTATTACGGATGCTTGTGCCAGCGTGTCACTTGCCATGTTGTACAATGTGCAGCGGGAAGTGCAGACCCGTGTCCAGATGTGTATTGTTGCTGAAGGACACCATTTTGAGCATGACAGATAGATGAGCCTCATTTCCGGAAAGTGCAGTTTTGTTCAACGCGATCAAACAAATGTACGTTTTGTGCTTTTCATTTGTATCATTTTTGTGCGCAAGATGTTTTTTTGTAATAAATCGATGATGGTGAACAACTTTGTAATTGACTTTTTCCCGTATTTCGTACCGTTTTTGAAATAAGAACGCTAACTCCGAATTTTGCCACCAGGTGGCGCTGTAAGAGGCTTCCTTGCTTAGCTCATGGCAACTTTACTTTACCTAGACTCCACTTTTATGACGATAGCTCTTGCCGTTCAGAAATTATTGGGGTGACAACGGACTTTAGCAGGCACACAGTATACAAATAAAATATGAAATCAAGCATCCTGTTCCGTGCTATTTTGACGGAATGATAAATAAATAGTTACATACCATGCATACCTATTGTAGAATGCGCAAAATTGCAAATGTATACTTTAAAATGTTGCATACTTCGTGCATTTCTGAGGCATGCGTGAAGAAAAATCAGAAAATTTTAAAATATTTAATCTTATGATCATGCGATTCCAATTCCTTCAGGACTGTGAAACCATTTAATTCATCTATGAAATATATCATTAAAAGTGAAATGTTTTTTGATAAATATTTTGCTGGAATTTTCTAAAAATTGTATTATGAAATACATGTTAAAATTCACTTTAATTTATGAACAAATTTTATGTGTTAACTGCTATATTGCCTTTCATTGATAGGATGCTGTGTACTATTGCATTAGTGCATGGTTGCCGAATAAAAATCTTCATAGAATTGTTTAATCATTCAAAGTTTTAACAGTCAATGACAAGAAAAAGAAACACCGAATCTTGGAAATTAAGTAATTAGTAAAGCAAGAGAGTGAAAGATGTACGAAACAATGTGATGTGACGGTAATAGTTTTTTCAGTATTGTCCGATTTTTTAACTTAATTTTTGTATCTGTCGGTGGTTTCTTTTATTCAGCTAGAACATATTTTACTTGTTGTCAAGTTTGCATACTTGAGACAACTTAAAAATTTTTAAGTTGCCAAAATTCAAGCACGCGTTAAAATTAAGGTTTTCAATGGATAAATTTAATCTTGTAAACACCACTGTAAGGATAATTAAAATTTTACATTCCTTGAAGGAATATGGGTTATTATGTATATTAAGTTTCAATTTATTTTTATCACAAACTCGTAAGACACCGTAAGTCAAGATTGAGAATCTAAACTGTCTGCATTTGTATTTTATATCTGACTTTCTCAATAGAATTTGCATTTAAAGAGTTCATTCTTAGGGAACTTCATTTCATTTTGATACACTTCCCTTTAATTCAAATTCACTTGAGCAACTTTCAGCTCCTATAAAACGCATCTCTAAACCAAATGAATTAATAACTGTGAAACTATACGAATGGAAATATGTTTTTTCAGTTATAAGTTATTTTCTCCTATCTAATTGAAATTTTATTTCTATTGGTTATTATTCAGCTATTCTAAAAGAACTGTAGGGGGGGGGGGTTCTGGGGGTGTAAAGACGTATAATAGAAATTTTATTAAACAACTCTGATTATTTCAAATCTAATGCTACTTATGTAAATTCATTTAAAAGTATTAATTTTAAAGTTAGTGCTAATATAAGAATACTTATACTAATACATTTACTCATACCTTTATCGTATATCTTGAGTATTAGTTATACATATCTTATATGATTTAAGTGCAGTTAGGCATTTAATTAAAAGTCTTTAACCTCTGTCTGACGTGCTGATTGTCTGCGGGTATTAAGTACATCATTATGAATCAAATTAAGTTCACTAAATGCTTTTCACTATTCTTTTTACAGAAGAAATAAGCTCCAAGTTTTTCTATGGAGTCCATTGCGCCTTCAAAGAAAGGTGGAATAACTTCACTTATCTCACTTATCATCTTCACTTATATTAGCACCAGACAAGTTGTCTTCTATTAATTCATACGACGTATAACAGAAGCTTTGCATTGTATAAAAGAAGTACTTTATCATTACAATTAATACGAATGAATCGGAACTGTGATGGAACGACGTATAAATGAGAAACTTATAAACGATACTTTACTGCACATGTCGTATATTCAACGAATTGGTAACACGGCAGTTGTGCCAATGGATGCCTAGTCATAGACAAATAAAGCGGAAGAATTTGTCAATAAATATAAGTGTTGCACCTTGCTTAATGTCTTCGTCAATCAGCATAATTTACATGTCTTGTCATTACAAAGTATTCCAATAATACCGTTTCTTAACAGTTAATCTTCGGCTAGTTTTATTTAATTGCATAGATGTTAAATATAGAAGCAGTCTTATACAGAAAGTACACAATTTAAATTGCAGTTCGAGGATTAGTATTAGAAGATTCAAGTTTAAATAATGTCAGTTCGTGACTCATCATTCAACTTCTCTTAGAGAGGAGCAGAAATTCAGAGCTACATTGCCGATATCTTCCTGATTCTTAACTGCACTAAACTGGAATTTTTATATAAGCTATACTATATATCTGGCTGCGAAATTATGAAAAAAAATTGTACTATGTTTCCAAGAGCTTTCGACGATTTGTACACACGTTGTCAGAGATGCATAGTGTACGACGGGGACTATTTTGGATATTGTAAACAGTTTTTATGTGAGGCCTATTCAATGCTTATTATTCTAGACTTACTTCATCATTCACCCTACTTATTGGTAACATCTTGTATGATGAGGTCATGTCTTTTTTCATTCAGGATCCTCATTTGATAGATCAATCATGTCAGAGACCTACTGTTCTGTGCGATATTTTCGTGCCAGTTCGATAAATTTTCAATACTGGGTTTAGTAATATTAAAAGGTTTTGCCAGGGAACAATGAATTACACAATGGCTTTAAGAGCCATTTTTTTTTAAAAAATCAGGCAAATCGGGCAGTCTTGGATAGTTGACATTTTTGATTTTGTTGAAATTTCCAGGATATGCTCTTCATGTAAAACTATTAGACACTTGTTTTTTATTTTTGCAAAAAAAAATTCCTATAATTTTAGGGGGCCAAAATTGAAAGTCGTCCATTAATTTAAGAAAAACATACCATTTTACAAAAGGCAGTATTTTTTGTGCCAAGAGTGAACCATGGCATTGGCAATTATTTTGTGTTCTTCTACTTCCACACTGACTATTAGGACATAAAGACTTATGGTTGACTCTTGGCACAAAGGTCAAAGATCATTCAAAATTCTACGAAAAAAAAAGGCTTTTTTCTGAAACTTTGACTGTCAAAATCTTCTTGTGCCAACAGTGAACCACAAAGGTAAATATTTCAGTCAATAAATACTAATGAGAAATACCGAAAAAGGGTAAGGTATGTGTGGTTGACTTTTGGAAAATAAAATTATTGAAATATAATATATATTTGACCTTTTTTGAAACACAACCATTACAAAAATATTTGACCTTGAAATTGGGGGAAAATAAAATTGCATGACTTTCAAGGTCATTCACTGCTTGCGCCAAGAGTGAGCAGGTATGAAACTAGCTGGAAAAGAAGCCTTAAGTATAGCAGGAACAAAATCAATTCACAGATCTATGGTAACTTATTCAAGTTTTATATAATGCGGCTCTATACTTTGTGCTGAACATGTGTTTTGTGGCACTTGTTAAAAAATGTCGATTGCTTTTATTTCAGTGTTTATTACTATTGTATGTAAAAATATGACATTAAAATTTCTTTAACTGACTGAATTGCTCTCTGAACATAATATACAACTAGAACAAATTGAAAATTGAGTACTGGAAATACTCATCGATTGACAGTAAGTCCTTATGTCCGTATTTCCAATAGATTCTTCTTGTAGCATTTATAAGCAATAATTATTTTATCAATATCCATAGTAAATGGGTCATTTCCATATAGTCGTACAGGTCCATAGAAAATTTATTTAATGTTCACCTTTTCTTCCTGGTCTCTTTTTGGCAAGCGGAAATTGCCCGCGCTTTTTTCTAGGAACTTCATAAGTATTTCTTCACCTTTAATCTTTTTTACTTTATCAATGTAAAACAAATCTTGTTCATAGAACATAGCAAAATAGAAATGCTCCTGAACAGCTCTCGGTATGTTTTGAAGCTTCATTTGAAGTATAACGTGAATTCGTACAGCCCGGCGAAAAAATCGTGACAGTCTCTCATACAGCGAGATAAACACTCTTGTATTGCACATAATATGAATTTAAAATTTTCATTGGTTTTGATTTTTTGTTTAGAAAAGCAAATGTATACACTTAATTGTTGTTTATATATGAATATTGAAAGTAGCGGTTTAAAAAATAACATTTCACTGGCAATGTGCACAGTTTAAAATTGGAGACATGCTTGCACTAGCAAAAATTCGAAAATGCACGTTCCATATAACGCCACTTCCTATTACACGGAATTTGTCTCTCTCACTTAGAGTTTCCCCTCAATCTAGAGTACATTAGATTATATATATGGAATCGTAAATATGCAGAAAATATGTCTTTCTTTCTAACAAACTTGGAGTTAAATTCGATTTCATAAATTTTTCGTCGTCTATAATTCGTTTTATTGATTTTTTTAGAATATTGATCCAACTACAAAGAACCTCAATATTCATTATAAATTAATTTATCGCTGAATACAAATCACAGTAGTATTTCTTGCATATATCAAAGTTGAGACTAAGCTCTCCACTGATCACCTTTTAGCATCACTATCGAAAATAAGGTATTCCTAATAGTGTAAACTAAGAAAAGTTAATATGATCTGAAATTATGTTAAAACATTTCAGAAAATGATACGTAGGTCAGTCAAAAAGTTAGTTACACTCCTTCGTAAAAATTTTCGGTGAAAGGTTATTTTGATGAAACTTTGTGGCAGCAATTCAGACATTTATCATGTGACGTAGTGGCTTTCACGCGGCAATTTTAGTTTGTCTGATAACACAGGTCTGCAAAAAAATTTTTTTTTTCAGCTGCATGGGATATTTTTGGTAAATTTTATGCTTTTTAGGGTGCTGAATCCAAAAATGACCGCAATTTCCCTCCATCACGTACAGTTTTTTTGCAAAACATGGGGAGTTTACATTAAAAAAGCAGAACTGCGATGAAAAAAATCAATATTTTATTACAATTAACTATGCATAATTTTTCTTATAATTGGAAAAAAGAAACAAAAAACTATTCTTTCATGACATATTTAACACTACATGTTTACTCTTTTTGTCTGTGAAGCCTTTTCTTCTTTTCTTTGACTCTTCTCCGAACACGCTTTCGCTTACCATCTTCTGTTTCCCGCCTGAGCATCCAACAGTAATCAGCTAGCAAGTCGATGTCCCATCTTCCTTGATATCGTCTCTCGATATTACGGACATCCTGGTGAAATCTTTCACCCTGCTTTTCACTATATGGAAGTGTAGGAAATGAACTTTTAAGCTCATCTTGCATCCTTGAGCTTCATACGCTGTCAACATGCGTTGTACAATGGTTTTGTAGAGAGGGTCTTTAGTATTCTCCAAAAACCTTGCACTACATCCTTAAAAGAGTCCCACGCTTCTTTTTCACTGTTCCCCATTGTTTCTGAGAAGAGGGAATCGGATAACAGTTTTCGTATGTCGGGACCAGTAAAACTCCTCTTTCAACTTGGCTTCTGACAGTTTTGGGAACTTGGAACACAGAAATCTGAAGCATTTCCCATATTTAGGCAGTGATTTAATAAACTGCTTCATAAGCCCTACTTTTATATGAAGAGGTGGTAATAAAACCTTTTCAGGTGGAACCAAATTGTATTTATGACATTTTTTCGCCGGGTGTTAAAGCACCTCCAAGTGACCAGTCAGTTTTCGTCCAATGGAGGGCCCTGGCTCAACTATACCACAAGCATAAGAAGCAGGGATATTTTGTGTAACCTGCCTGCTGACCCAACAACATGGTTAGCATTTTGAAGTCTCCACAAACCATCCAACGATATTCTTGATAATTGATTTTCTCAAGAATCATAGACAAATCATTATGGTTTTCTTCCAAATGCCCCGAGTATTCTAAAGGAAGCGATGCAAATGAATTACCATTATGCAGCAAGACTGCTTTGAGGCTTGTTTTATACGAATCTATGAATAGACGCCACTCATATGGATCATATTCTATGTCAAAGCACTTCTTTAGCACTTGAACATCTTTACAGAAAACGAGATTTCCCTCTTTGGAGAAAAACTGAGTGAATTCCTTCTCTTGGTGCCTGTACCAGGAGAATGAAGTTCCAGGTGTCAGCAGATTTTTATATTTCAGTATTGACCCTAGCAATTCAACTCCATCTCTAGAAAGGCCTAAATCTCTAATTAGATCATTAAGCTCGCTCTGAGAAAATGGTTGGGGTCCCTCATCGACAGAAAAATCTGAGCTAGATTCGTCCTGGTGAGGTAATATGTATCCATCCTCAGAATCACTCCGAATATCATCCAAACTTGAAGGTGGGTGTCACTCATAGAAATATGAAATTAATATATAAAATCATTATTGGATATGGTTTTTTGACTCAAGAATATAATACCAGATTTCAGGTAAAAAAAGAGAAATTTTACGCTTAACTAAACTAAAAACGTGAGTTTTGCAAGAAAACCTGACGTGATGGAATTTTTTAAATATTTTTCCCGGTTTCAGTGAGTAAAAATATATAAAAAAACAGTCAAAAAATTCTATGCAGTTTTTTGGTTGCAGACCTGTGTAATCAGTCGTAAACATGTCTCGGCAGCTGCAAGTGGCATCCAAATAGGAAATGCATGCAGTGATTCCTTTTTCATGGGCGAAAATGCGTAACTACACTGAAATTTATCGGCAGTTGCATGGAGTGTGTGGTGAAAATGTAATGTCACTTCAAACTATCGCGAAGTGGTGCAACATGTTTGAGAAAGGACGTCCAGATATTGACAACGATACGCGCGACGGAAGACCATCAACTGCGACAAATTCTGAGATCGCTGCTCGCATGAATGAAAGCATTCTTGCAAACAGAAGCGTGACTGTAGACGAAATCGCAAATAAGCTAGATATTTCACATGGAAGTGTACATAAGATTACTGTCAAGCATCTTGAATTCGGTAAAGTTTGTGCTTAATCCAACAGCTGGAACCCAACATATTGGTTATTGGACATTGGACAGAAATTCTTCACGGGGGACATAGAAAACCTTATCCCAAGCCTTGACAAGTGTTTGAATAAAGGAAGTGATTACATCGAAAAGTAGCTTTAGTGCGGTACTTTAGTGTGCGTATAACACTATTGTAAAGTTTCTTTCCTGTTTTGTTTACTATAGCAGGGCAACTAACTTTTTGACTGACGCTCGAATTAAATTTCTAAATCATATTTCGTTTCTTCCAAATTTCGCTACAAATGGACAAACATCGCCCAAACTGACAGTTATGCAGCCTTTCACTTGGCAGGTAACGTTTTCTCATCCCAAAAAGATAGCTATTAGTTACACAGTACGAATCAGCTGGAAATCGATAATTTCGTTCCGTCAAAGGCATGTAATAATTTAATACAAAAGTAACCTTTAAATAATATTTTTTCTAGTTTTAGCAAATACATCCTACCAATATGTGGAATGAGAAGAAATAATACATTAAAAATGATGTCCCTCAATATTTATGATTCACCATTTCATCCTATGCAATCATCGTTGCCAACTAACCGCATAAAAAAATTTAATTGGTTAACAGACATTCCATATTGCATTTATTACTTTTAGTAATCACTTAAATACTACAGAATCAACTACACTGCTAAACTATATATAATTATTGTTATAGTAGTAACTAATATCAAATATAATAATATGCAAATCCAATAAAATTCTAAACATAATAAAATTGCCATAACTAATTAAGAAAAAATACTACTAAGACATTAAAATTGCAGTAGCCCTAAAATTAAATAGTATCTAAATAAAATAATGCTACCCTATCTATAGCCACAATTATAAAACAAAATACAAAAAAAATGTTCAAGCCTAATCAAAAAAACTTTACAAATAATTAAGATCAAAAGTACTTTTAAAAACGATATCATAAATATTGCAAAAACACAAAAATTCTATAGAATCTAGATGAAATAACACTACCCTATCTATAAACAAACTTATTCTACTATTAAATATAAAATATTACGCTTAAAATTAAAATATCACAGAAAAGACAAGAAAAAGAGAATCTAAACCGGAAATCCAAGAATTATAATGACTTGGTTATATACCTTAGATACCTAGCTAGATACCTTCTACACTGTAAAAAAAATATCCGTCAAATCACGGAAAAAGTACCGGCAGCAGTGTTGCCGGCAATATTCCGTTCCGTAAAGCATTTCTCCGTTTTTCTACAGAAAATTCCGTTTTTGGTTTTTCCGTTTTTACTTTTACCGTTTTCGAATTCTCCGTTTTTTCACAGAAATTCCGTTTTTGCTTTTACCGTTTTCGAATTCTCCGTTTTTTTACAGAAATTCCGTTTTTGGTTTTTCCGTGTTTTCAAGGAAATTCTGTTTCTGATTTTTCTGTGTTTTAACAGAAATTCTTATTTTTTAAGGTCCCCTTTAGTGTCGAAAGATGCGATTTTTGAGACAAATAGTTAAGAACGTCCAGGGCCCTTATCAATTACAAAGCAAATTTAAAATTTTTTATGAGATTATTATGATCTATTGTTTACATAAATGGCAATTTTCAGTAGAAAGTACATATTAAAAAAATCTTTTTTAACGACTGTTTTAAATTTTAGAATGATTTGCTCACCACAGGATTTTACAATACCTACTTATTCCCTTTTTTGCAAAATTTTAAAATGCTACAAAAGTGAAATGACTAACTCTGAAGAAAATATGCATAATTTCTGTAATTTTTGTTCCTAAACCGGAAATATACTTTTCAATGCCGTTATTTTATTTTTTTAAGTGCACATAAATTTTATGATTTAAACCGAAGTTATGATTTTATGACATTTTAAAGAAGGCAATATGGACACCAAATATTTAAAATTTTTCATTAGAAGGTTTCAAACAGTTATACACAATATTCGGAAAATTTAAATGAGTGCTGAAGAAGGTATTTGTGTTTCATTTCGAGTTAATGAGTCCGGGACATGATCAACCCTTTCTCGCAAAATCCACACTTTTCCACTCTTTAAGGGGTATGTGACCCTCTTAATTTACTGTTCTTTTTTCCCCTGAGTATCTATGGAAGTGCCATTATTCTATTTCTTCCATTATTTTATTTTCATTCCTACTTTCAGCAACGCCCTATTGAACTCAATTTCTTTAATTTTCATTTTTACTGAATTTACTCAGTATATGCTTCAGTTTTTATCACCAATGAAATTCATATTCAATAGAATACAATGAAATGACGCAACTAAAAATCGAGAGTCGGAATAACTAGTATTAACATGAATAAATTGAGAAATACCAATTCAATTGATTTTATGCAATCTTCTTTCTCTTAAGCACATTAGAGGGAAAAAAATGCTTTTGAATTTTAAGGAATGAAAGCAAGCGTATAACACTGGAAGGAGAGGGGAATAATTGTTTTTTTTAAAAACAGTTCATGAGTTTGAGATTAAATTATTAAAATGCTTCCATTTTAAATACACAAAATATTCAACATTTTCCTGGTTAATACTACGATGTGTCTCTAATGTTTATGCTGCTTATTCTTAATGAACTCCTAGAATCTATTTAAGGGTGAATTCACTTGTTAGAAAAAAAATTTAATCATACCAAATTAAATCTCTTTAAAAACTTGCCTAATCAAAAATCACAATGGAAACATACAAAAGCTGATGAAATTGAACCCTATATCTTGTTTCTATTTATTTTGGAATGTGCAATTGCAATAAAACTCTCCATGTGCACACAATGTCAGTCACCTATAAATACTTCAATGTACTTTCCTTAAATCTTTTTTTTTCAGGTATTTAACTCTTCCCTAATTTTAACAAAATTTTCCTATTAAATTCAGGAAATACTTTTTAAAATTTTTGCACTTTCACAAAAATTTTCTATATCTTTTCATTTTTGAATAATTCAACTTCATATCCTTTAACATAAGTTCACATTTAGTATATGTAATATTATTTATATCACCACAGTTTTAGGGTCCAAATAAACAGCTAAATTTTCTTTTAAATTTCATCCACAATTCTCATGTCACTGAAAATTATACTTGTTTGAAAAAATTAAACTTTGTTTGGATTTCATACCCAAATAAAGCAACTGGTATTTAACTTCCCTATTTTTAACAAAATTTTCATATTTAATTCAGGAAATACTTTTTAAAATTTTTACATTTTTACAAAATTTTCTTCAAATATACATTTTTTTTTATAATCCAACTTTGTTAACATAAGTTCATATTCAATAAATGCAATATTAAGGTCACTACAATTCTAGCACCCAAATAACCTAATTTTCAGTTAATGTTAAAAAAAAACCATCTTAAAATGAAAATTCTTATTTTTTTAATATTATAAAAAAGCTTTAGATTTCCAAAGAATATCACAAATTTCTCAAGTAGAAATTATAGAGCTAGATCCTTATACAAGTTTTATTATTTTTTTAACAAATTAAGTTTTAAATAGATGAAGAAGTGATGAATGGAAGGCTATGTTTTCAATCTTCCTGAAGAGAATTCTACTTGCTCAGTTATTCAAAGACGGTGTATGGTTGTTTTATATCTAATGACACAATAGGTATTATTCTTAATACGAAAGGAAAAAATTGTCTAAGTCTGGCTTCAAGTGGAAATATTGTTCCAAATATGTATCAACGCAAAAAATGCAGGTCATCAAATACTGCTAGGGGGAGATATTTAATGTTAAAACAAAATTCTCCAAGTCAAAGGTATATTGAAAAATCATTACAATGCTCAGTGTCAACTGTAAACAAAATTATTAACACTGATTTAAATTATAAAAATAAAATGCTCATCTTCTTTCTCCATGTTGTATCGCTGAACCCAGAATAGGCTTTAGAATTCTTTTTGAAAAGAATCAGGAGAAAAAAAAAACATTTTAGCAATAGATGAAATACATGTCTACTTAAATAAATGCAAGAAAAAAAAGAGATCAATTTGTTTTCATCAAGAGGAGAAAAAATACATTAAAACATTGTTCAAAGAATCTAAAGAAGTTTTTCTAAGTGATTTTTGATTGTGGTAGGTTTTTCATATAATGGAAAATTAAAAGCAAAGAGAGAGCTACAATTCCATTAATCAGTAGAACTGCATCAAGACAAAGCAATCAGCCCTTTGTAGACATTAGAAAGCTGTCGAAAAGGAGATAAAATATCTCTTTCGATACTACAAAAAGCATTATTGTCATGACAATCATGATGTAGAAAGATTGTTAAGTATAAGGATTATCCAACTGAATATTTAAAACAACAAAAAGTTGCGAAAAAAAGGCCAACAAAGATGTGCGAACAACCTGAAGACTCAGCACTCAGCGAACTCTCAGTTCTCTGCCTCACACTCAGCTAGTTTCATTGAGTCATAGCAGATAAAAAGCAAATGTGATGTGTGTGCCAAATTTACGACTAAAATAAACCAATGACTACTTCTATAGAACCATTATGACATACTTATAAAATAATTTTACAAACTACAAGTAAAATGTTACCATATAACAATTTATAATCAATACATTGAACAATGATGTATACGCTGCAAAATGTTTGATACAGTTCAAATTCTTTAAGAGGGTAAGTCTTTCATAACAAGTTTGATTCAATTATGGAAACAGAATCAAAATTAAAAAGGATGTATAGAACCATCACAACATACTTATCGAAAAATACAGTTTTAATATTCTTTCATACAGTTCAAATTCTTTAAGAGGGCAATTCCTTCATAACAAGTTTGATAAAGATCAATTATGGAAGCACAATCAAAATTAAATAGTATGTAGCAAAATTTAAAGCATTTTACTAATACATTGAAAATCAATTCATCAATAATTGTGTATCTTAATAATGAAATGAAATTGCCATTTATCATTTATATTTGACTATAATTAAAATATATATAAAATACATTGAACTAAAGAAAATATAAAATATATATATAAATGATGGCTATATATATTTTTAGATTTTATTGCAATTTTTTTATTTTAAAAAAAAAATTACTTTGTTTTTTGGAAATAATTTTTGATTTGTTGAACAGCATTGTTCTGGCATATGAATTTATTTTCAATTCCCAAAGTTCAGTTGAATGTTCACTGCAAGTCAAAAAAGAATTTTCAATTTCCCTCAAATTTGCTATTAATCTTTTCAAAATTCCCCTTTGATGACTTGTGTTTGAAAAAATATAGTTGAAAATTTCACCGGATTTACAAATACAATTTACAAAGAGTTGCGAAGGATATTGTAATCCGGTTTTTGAGTTAGCAAACTCTTTAAATGACAAAAGAATATTAGTGACAGTTACTGCGTTGCTGGCATTATTTGATTTGCAGAGTTCACAGTAGATTTTCTGAAGAGATTTTGTTGAAATGTAGCCTGCCACATAAGTGGCACTGTTGAGCTCCAAATAATCCCAATTTTCCTGTGCTTCTGGGCAATCCATGATGGTTCATCAAAAACAAGATCTAGGCAATCTTCATCTGTTTGCGGGATGATTTGGGGGGATTCAAGAATGATGTCATCATCTGGCTCATAGTTGGCATTTCCACACATAGCAAACATCAATTCAGCTAATAACATCCGTGTCCTGTGGAGTAGGATGTAGTAAGTCCACTGGAGTAGGATGGTCATTCGCCTCACCTAAAGAGAAAATATCAATTAAACACATGGAATTAGTAAACATTTTTAAGTTTATGTATTTTTTATAGTAATCAGCAAATTATTTTACACAATTTTCTTATTTTTCATTTAAGACAGCCTTAAAAGATTTCTTAAATGTTAAAAATATTGTTAAATTTTAGAATAAATTGAACCTTCCAAATTTGTGTTTATAATCAAATAATTTGAAATTTGACATTGAATTTTTTAAAGAATACCTAAAGAAATGATGAAAAAGTTGTGTTAAATAAGTTCAATAAAATAAAAGCAATTTATTAATTTACTCAGCTTTCTTTTACCAAACTCAAATTTTATAATTAAATAAATTAATTTCAAGCAATGGACAACATACCCGAGAAAAATAGTTTTCTAAGGCATCTTGGTTGAAGCGGCTGAAGAGGACAAGTTTCATTTTTTCAAACAATTCAGGTACCAGAAGAAGGAAAGCAGACAGTGTGACTTGCCATCCTGTTATGCTGTGTTTATGCGGATCTATAAAACATAATGCGAGCATTAAAGAAATTTATTGACACGAGAACGAACTATGTATACATTAAGCCAAAGATTGAAAAATGAGTAAAATTCGTTCATACCTTTCTTCGTCTTTTGGGAAGCGAAAATATTTCAACTCCTGCGATTTTGCACGAGTGGCGTTGCAAAAAATACATCTGTCATAATTCCTGCTGAATTCTGTTTTCTCAGACCTAGAAGCAAGCTAGAAGAATCAAAGACGACAAAAAAAAATTCCGTTGCAAGTTAACCAAAGTTAGAACCACGCCACGATCAAAACAAATGAAATCCCCTGCGCATTCTTTTGCGCAACAGGACCTGGCGAAATAGGTTGTTTGGCGAAAGCGTCAATTGGGGAAAAACGAAAATGAATAGCATATTAAAAGTTATACTCGTTTAAAATACACACATTTAATGCAGATATCGACTTTATGCCTTATATATGTGTATTTTATGGTAATAACTTGCTGATATCTTTTGGCCTTGATGTTTTTAAATACATTTTAACAGAAAGTAATATATTTCGGATTCAAAATTGTGCGCGTTGTCGCCAATTCTAAACCGGTTAGACCAGTTACGGCAGCCATAAAGAGGGGAAAAACACGTTTTCGCCTTTCCGATTTCGTGGTTAACGGATAGTCTCCGTTTGTTTACGGGAAGATAACGGTTTCGAGACATTATGGAAATTTTCCGTTAAAATCAGTAAATTTTCACCTGAATTTTCAGGTGGATTTTTTACAGTGTATACTGAGCCATTTTTTTCTAGTAGTGTTATAGTAAAATGGCTTTGGGATTGAGATTCATTTAAGAAAAGAAATTTATTTAGATTATTCGGTGACATTAATTTTTTTCTTAATTAATTTTGCTAATTAATAATTAATTATCAAGTCCAGACACTTTGTTATGGTTTGAGAAAAGAAATTGGAACATCTCGGTTTTAGTTTCATCGAAAAAATTGGCGAGATCTTATACTAACCTTAAAAATTGCATTTAAAAACCCATGAATTTGGTGGTAAGTATACTTACCATGGCCTTATAAAGGGTTAAAATAGATCGAAGAATAGCCTAGCTATCAGTGATAACGGGATTATTCTAAATTGAATGTCTATTCTCTCAACTAATCTGTCCAACTATGAGTTCTCAACTAAACGTTCGCTTCAAATTTATTCGTCCAATACTTAACAATATATTGATTGTTTACGAAAACATTTATAAACGTATAGATTTGTGTGATTATTAGACATATGAGCTTTAATTTTGAATACCAAGCAGAGTTTTAAAATTCATGAGTAACCACTAAGAATCGACTGGAGATCTATAGTTGAAGCATTTGTATACATATCGATGCATACGATTGAGTGACTATAAATCGATTTATTTACAAAATACTGCAGTGTATTAGAAAAAGATAATTCTATGACGGTAAGGTAATTTGCATAATAAATGAGATAGTGTCTGAGATTTGATTTTTATGCAAATCCTGTTCATATGGACGAGTTAAAGTTACATAAAATTAATTTTAATGCCTTCAATCTTTTTGAACGTTTTTGCATTCTAAAACTTTTATTTTGGTATTTAAATATTATGTTAAAATTTTAAGAAAGGGAAAGGAAATACATTCAATCTCTTCGAAAAGTTTTGCATTCTAAAACTTTCTAACTTTCAAACTTGCGTTGCTATTCAAATATTTTATTAAAATTTGAATAGAGTGATTATCTTTGTGATATTAATTTTCAGAATCTCAAAATCACTTTAAAGGTCACTGATTTGCATTTCTATACAAGTAAGTTTTCACATTATTATAGATCTAAATTAAATTTATGCAAAAGTAAAGAACTGCAGCGAAACTGGATTTGCGCATGCATTGTTTAACACTTTTTAAGATTTAATAGCATTTAAACCAATAAAAAAAGTCTAAACTTTAGTACTTGCTTTAATCAGGCTTTAAAATTTGCATAGTTTGAAATTTCCATTTTCATTTCAATCCTTATATTTAACATAAGATTCTATAGAGTTAAACAATCAATTAAATTGAAACACACGAAAATTTAATAGAAATTTCAATTTTAAGCCACTTTTCCCTCCTCCTTTTTCATTCATAAACCTAAGCTACGATATTTACTAGAGGAGAAGTCTCTTTAAAATCTCAGTGATAAAGATGGCCACATTCAAATGCGACTGACGAGAAACAGAAAACTTTTGCTAATATTGTATTTCAAATTTTAAAATTTTGAAGGAATTATATCCCTTCAATAGATTCTGAAGTGAATGTTAACCCATATCGTACCAAGCACTGAAATAATTAATATTTTTTAAATAAAATCTTAAATATGTGTTTCTCTAATCCTATGTATACACATAAAATCGAAACACTTACAAAACTTCTATTAATTTCATCAGTACAGACTGTCCTAGAAATAGGACAATGGTACAGTCATTACTATTTGTTTTTACTTAGGTGGAATGAGAGAATCTATCTTAAGCGTAGTCCAGCATTACACTGTAAAAAATATCCCGGACTTTTTCCGTATATTTGACGGTTTAAAGCTGTTTTGTTGACAAAACGGTTTTTCACCGTTTTCCGCTCCAGCCATAAACGGTTTAAAACCGTCAGTTCAAATTCTATTTTTCGTCATACGGTATTGCTTTCCGTATGATAACTTTCCCTTTTCTTAAATGTAATTTTATTGCATTCATTTAATGTTTTTAATAGGGTTCCATCTCCGCTATTGTTTATACATGTTGCAGTAACCTGTTGTCACTCATGAAAGCTAACCTTAAAACACGTGTTCTGGCAATAGTTGATTTTTACACCACTAGGTGGCGCCACTAGAGCTATAGTGACTTTAAAACTCAAATAGATTATTTTTACTTCATTTTATGAAGTCTCCGGTGGTTTAGTGGTTAGAGCGACTGCCTTTTATTTCTATGAACGCGGTTTCGATTCCCGGCTCGGAGGAGTTAGATGTTTTGTCACCATCTTGCATCGAAATCGTCCAAGTAAGTTCAATTAAAAATTAAACTAATTGAAATTAATAATTAAGCCTTGATTAATTAATATGCCTAATTGATAATAGACATCAGCACATTTCAACACAACTCGAACAGAAGGAGAAAAACAACTCAACTCAGCCGATGACGCCACTTTCTTCGATGACTTAATTTTTACGGAGAAAACTTAATTTCATACGGTAAAAAACCGTTGTGACTACGGATTTACTTCGTAACTTTTACGGGAAAAACTTGTTCCTGTATGGTAAAAAACCGTTGTGCCTACGGATTTACTTCGTAACTTTTACGGTTTTGCACAACCAACCCAGCTGCCAGTTTAAAACCGTAAATTTTACGGGATTTTTTTTACAGTGTACGTTTTTACAGATAGTTGTTGGTTTTACTGCACAGATTTTTAGCTGGCATCTTCTTTGCTGGTTTTCTGGGTTTTTTACAATAACATGTTTATTTTTAAGCTTTCGAAGATCTTCATCAACATGTTGAACACCCAGTTTTCAGAAAGATGGTTTCCTTGCAATAGAAAGTCCCAAATAGGTAACTGTTGTATGTATTCGAAAATCAAGCATGCTCAGACTATCATCACTAAATAGATAATTGAACTTCCATGAAGCAAAAATGCTTTTTCAAACGCATTAATAAATAAAGGAAAGTATCATTTCCTTTCCTTGAATTGAAGTAAAATAAGCTGCTGCATTGATTATCAAACAGGTCAGCTCCGTTTTTATGTTTATTGTAGAATGTATGCATACTGATACCTTTACCTGTTTTCTGCCAAGTGAAAAATTTACATAGCATTTTAAAAATGCTAGCATCAAAATTATTTTCAAAAGGAAACAAAACTCAAGCATATTAAAATGAGAAAAACGATGTCTGCTTACATGAATTTCAAAATACAAATTGACTTCATAAGATGCTTTTAGAGAATAATTAATTCCCATACCAGCATGTCTGGTACATGATATGCACCTGTAAGACAGATTTCTAGGCGCCTGCGTTAGTTCTAGAGTAGCAATCTTTGGAATGTGACAGAGAAAGAAAGAACTATCTCAATACACACTGATTGGTGTTAAATAGTAGTAGATTGTACCATTGTCCTATTTTTAGGACAGTCGAAAATGCAAGGAAAACTTACCTTCTAGATAATTTTTTGACAATGCTTTTTACTGGTATAAAAGTATGGAATATTACCTCAATAAATTTATATGTATGTTTTTCTTGGAGCTCAAAACTTTAAAACACATGAATTTTGAAAATGTAAAAGAAAAATTCTGCAAAAATTGTCATTTTAAAAATTTAATAAAAAATATTCAACATAATTTAAACTTGCGATAAAGACAAATATATAGTTAAAAGAATCTTGAATAATAAATCATCTTTAATTTGAATTAAAATATTCAAAATAATTTATATAAAGGTCTCTTATGTATGTTGTCCCATTTTTAGGACGATAAGGAAATATGGGTTAAGGCGAAATTCTCAGAACTTCTATGATACCTCGACCCGGAAGATGTATGAACACAAATTATCCAACTAAAATCATATGTAACAAGCACAGAAGACGCAGTGACAATTAAAAATGATCGATATGACGGAATTTATACGAAAGTTAATTACTTGAAACAATAGCAATAATGCACAGAGCGTAGAGAATTGCAGCGAATGCAGGCCATTTTTTAAACATACAGTAAAGTACGGTTTATACATTTTTCAATGGAATGACGTTAAACGACGTATAAATGAAAAGACGTATTATCGAAATTTCAATAAATAACTTTGATTATTACAAATTTAATGCTACTAATGGAAACTCATTCAAAAGTATTAATTTTAAATTTTTTTAAGATGGTGCTAGTATATTGTTACATGGTACTGGAAACGATAATTAAATTTCAAAATTAAACTGATTGTCTGTGAGTATTAATAGCAGCATTATGAATCGAATTAAGTTCATCGAATGTTTTTTCTCTATTCTTTTGACAAAAGAAATAAGTTCGAAGCTTTTCAACGGAGTCCATCGTGTCTTTAAAGGAAGGGGGAATAACTTCTTCATCATCGCTTAAATTAGCACCAGAAACTTTGTCTTCTATTACTTCATCAATTGTGAATAATTTCGTGTAAATTATATCTTTATAACAGTTCAGATAGTAGAAATCGGGAAATTTTCACATTTTAGAAAGAAGAAACGACTTCTAACCGAAGCTTTACGTCGTATAAACGAAGTACTTTATCATTGCATGAATGCGAATGAATCGGGACTGTGATGAAGCGGCGTATAAATGAGAAACGTATAGACAGTGCTTTACTGTACTTCATCACATGAGTTCAGACTCAAAGATCAGAGATAAGAAATATTCATTCCAATGAAATCCTTTTCTTTAATTAAGCATGTAGATATAATGCCATGGCACGTGCGAGAATCATTTCAAGCCATATTTGAAAATTAGTCTTAAGATATATTGTGGTGTTGCGGACTGCATTGCAAACTCTACACCATATTAAGCAAAATTTGCTCTACCAGTTTTTGCTAACCACTATTCAAACAAATGTTTGACAGCCAGCTCATTTAAAAAACCTTCAACGTAAAGAATGATTTTATTCGTCCAGCTATCAAGTGAAAGATTTCAATGACCCCTCCGTATTTGTTGAAGAATAGGGTCCTGTTACATGAACCAGTTCTGGAATAGTATTAATCTCATAAAAGTGCGAGAGTATATGTGAGAAGAATTTTCAAGTATAATGTAAAGTAGAGTGAGCTGAATAAGCAGCATTTTTCAAAGTTCCCATGCCGCAAGAAAGTAGCGAATTGGGAAGATGGAAAAAATAGAAGTAAAGCAATTAAAATGATCGATTTTTTTTCCGATCGCGCATATACTTTAAAAAATTTCAAAAGTAAGTGGGAATTCGACCGTTTTTTTCTCCTAAAAATTTGAAATTTTTAGACTTAATACTGTTCGTTCACCGTAGATTTAAATGTTAAATATTTAACTCCACCAGAATAATTAAAAATTTTCAAAATTGATTAGTGTTCCCTGCAGGGTTGCGGCGATTTAAATCAGTTGATTAAAATCGCTGATTTAAATCGGGATTTAAATCAACTGATTTTTTTTTTAAAAAATCACTGATTTAAATCACTTTATATTAAATATCAAGTTAATCTGCTTTAATGAAATAAAATTATACATGCATCTTTAAATAGTGATTTTAAAATATTTTTAAATGTTTATTTAAAGAAAGAATATATAGAACATAAAAAATATTTCATTGAATTGGTGTAACTAGAGTACTTTCCATATCTTTATTTTTGAGAACACAAGCAAATTAGATTTTAAATAAATCTCTAATGAACAACACAATAAAATGCAAAGTACGAGATGCTCCTTTTTTATAAAATAAAATAAATATTGTGAAAGTATCATGTTCACAAGGCAAGAACATAGTAAAATGCAGTGAGTTTCATTTTAATATTGGAGAAAATTAAATAGTGTTGGGGACAACAAATTTTTTATATTGAATAATGTTCAAATGCAAGATATTTAAGTAATGCATATAAATGTTCCAAAAGAAATACAAATATCTACATAGTACAATTTAAACTATGATCTATACTTATGACAATGTTTGTGTGTGCGTGCGTGCAATGTCCAGGCGAATCTATCACACTTATAGTCATGAAATTTGACACACAGCTGATGCACCTCGAAGCCTGAATTAAAAAATTTAATGTAGAAATTTCCTTATTTAACATTTTGTGTTGTTTGGGGTGATTTTTCAATGTAATTTCTCAATGCATGTTTTTGGACTATTGTACGAAAAAAATAGATACAGCATCGGAACGAGAAAACTATTTCTGTTCTAATGAAGTTTGTTTTGTACGTTTAACGTAATTTATTGAATTTTGAGAAATTTTTGAAAAATAGTCACTTTTATGTTTATTTTCCATTCAGATTTCTTAAAATTCTCGCTTAAATAAATATTAAACTTTATTTATTATAAATAACAAGCGCATAGAATGGTTGATGTGTAACTTATATTTAGAAACACATTTTTGAGTCCAGGTTAGAAAAAGTTACTTCAGAAAATTTCAGTGACTTGTCACCTAGTTACTGGTTTCTTTACTTTTTTATGCTTAGTAAGAAGTAGTCTATTCTCAAGGTCAAGGTAAAATAAACCCTAATCCAAATACTTGAAAGGGGAGAGGAGAAGAGTATGCTATTTAGTTCTTGGAGGGTTGCAACATTCCCAAGACATCCTTAGTCTATTGTCCAATAAAGGGTAAAGAAGGAAAATTCTTATTTTTGAAAAAGGGGGAACAGGATTTTCAGTCATTTGCGCAGTTCATGTGAAACAGAGCCTGCTTCTCACTTGTGCAAAATTTGCTTGACCAGAAAAGCCATATCTAAAAATGTTATATATTCTAACATGTAATAATACATCTATAGTCAAGAAATATTATTTTTATTATATTGCTCTTTTTTCCTTAATAGAATTGTCTTATATTTCAAAAGTATATTATTCTTTATATTTAGTTCACAAATATTTTTTAAACAGTTGTTACATGTTTGAATTAATTTTTTTAAATATTTTTTTTTAAAAAAAGAAAGTACAGCTTAATGACTGGTATGTTGTTATATATATATATATAATTCTATGATTGTAGGCCTCATTGTCTAATATACAGATGTTAAATATATATATATAGTTTTAAAAAAATCATTAAAGTCAAAAAAATCTTGATTTAAATCAAAAAAATCTGATTTAAATCAAATAAATCGATTTTTTTGAAAAAAATAAAAAAAATCGGCAACCCTGGTTCCCTGTGATCTCATCAATTGCGAAGTCATACAATAAATTTAAAATTAGTCCAGGAAGGAGTCTGTAGTAAGGTTTCTGTAGATGTTCCCTATTCACTCCCCATCTGTGGTCAAGTTACACCCGGTTCAAATTTAAATGGTCACGTTTCTTCTCTGGGAAAAATTAGTTGTAATAGAATGCAATGGTCGGTAACTTATACAAGGTGAATTGATTAGCTACTTATTGAGGATTGTTGTCATAAAACTCATGTTTGGTTATGTGAGCATAGAGTTGACGAACATGACGTGGAAACAAGGACCAACTTCCCCATAGAGCCAACCTAGGCCATTGCCTAGAGCAGAGGTTCTCAACCTGTGGCACGCTTACCCCTAGGGATACGCAAAGGACCAGTTGGGGGTTCGCGAAATCAAAGTCGGTAATGGCGGACACAAGAAAATATGAAGGAATAAAAAAGTTATAGCATTTTTTTTCCTAAGTTCGTGTGAAAAGTAAAAGTGAAAGTTGTGCTAGTCTAAAACCTACGCTCAAAATAAGAAAAAAGAAAGCAAAAGCAAACCTGGTTAAACGATTGATATTTTGTCTTCACCAGCCCCGATTATGCATGAATCATCAATGTGTTCGCAAAAGCTGTAGCTTCACTAGGCGCCAGTGTGGTATGATTTTTATTTTCTTTCTTCTAGTTTAGGCTTTTCAAGAACAATCCGGAACCCTCTCAAAGATTCTTGTTTTGACATTTTTAATAAAAGCGTGATTAAACGCAGGCACCATTAATTGCTCGATTGGGATGCATAATTAATAAAGGCTGTTCATATAAATCAAACTTTGTGTTTTTATGGGTGCTCAATTTGATTGGTTTGGTTTGTGGTAAAAAACTGGTGTTTGTAGGTTCTGCGTGCTCAATTTGAAGTACTTATCTTTAGAGTGACTTTAATTCGATATTATTTGATTTCTCAAAATGGACAAGTGGTTGAAAACTGAAACTCTTAATAGATTGGCATCTAGAACTGAAATTCGAACCACTGATTTGGCAGCTATGGAAATAATTATGGATCAGAGCAAGATGATAACCATAAAGTGCAAAGACCGACTGATTGTCCCGTTCAGGTAAGAAATAAAATTGATTCTGTTTTCTAAAAAAACTCAAAGCATCAGTGTACCTCCGAAGAAGAGAAAATATTCTAACGAATACTTAAAATATGGATTTTCCGTCAGTGGTAATGAAGATTGTCCAAAACGACTCTGCGTTATTTGTGGAGAGATAGTTTCAAATGGCAGCATGAAACCATCTTTACAAATGCGCCATTTAGAAACAAAACATCCAGCTTATAAGCAAAGAAATATTAGTTTTTTCCGACGACTATCCAACACAGGTAGCACAACATTTTGCGCGATATTGTACAATATTTTATGATATCGTACAGTATTATACAATATTGCGAATATTGTTCAATATCGTACAATATTTTTCAATGTCTTTGTGCTACTGGGGAACAGCCCTAATTTAAATTCTTGTTTGATATCCATAAACAGAGCAAATGAGGCTACGATTGAGGCATCATGCAGAATAAGTTACATTGCTGAAAGTGGAAAAAATCATACTATCGCTGAAAATTTGGTATTTCCGTGTATCAAGGATGCGGTTGAATGCATGTTCGGTGAAGACCATGTCCAAAAAATGAAAAATATTCCTTGACTAACAGCACAGTTTCTCGGCGAATTAAGGACATGTCTATTGACATAGAAGCTACAATAATATAATTGAAAGAACAAAAAAAGAGCCCCTTCTTTTCAATGCAAGTGTATGAAAGCACTGATGTTTCAGATCTGTCAATTTTGCTTGTTATTGCAAGATATTTTAATGTTAAAGAATTTGAAGAAAACCCCTCATTGTGTTATCTTCTCACTAAAAGATGTACTGGCAAGGACATATTTAATGCCATTCAGGATTATTTCTGTGGAAACGAAATAGATTGGGCTAAGTGTTGTGATGTTTGCACAGATGATGGAAAATCCATGTCTGGCTCTTATAAACGTTTACGTGATAATATCAAAATAGTCGTTCCTCATGTAGCTTGGAGCCATTGCTGCATCCACAGACAAAGTTTAGCAGCGAAGCCTTTGCCAAATTCATTAAAAGAAGTACTCAGTCAATCTGTCAAAGTTCTAAATTTCATTAAGGCTAATTCAACTAACACCCGATTGTTCAAATCTTTGTGTGGAGACATGGGCAGCCTACATACTACGTTACTTTTGCACACAGAAGTGAGATGGCTTTCGAGAGGAAATGTATTCACAAGATCGTTTGAAGTGAGACATGAAGTTCATGTTTTTTGAAGACCACCCTTTTACGTTGAGCTCTAAATTTTATGAAAGTGAATGGTTGCAGCAGCTTGCGTACTTATCTGACATTTTTCAGAAATAAATAAACTTAATTTAGGATTGCAGAACCATTCCATAACCATTTTTAAGGTAACTGACAAAATAGAGTCTATGATTAAGAAGCTGAATATTTTTGGGAATCCCGTACAAAAAGTCCAGTATGAAGTTTTTGAGACACTTCGCATCTTTTATCTGAGAACGAACTTAAATTAACAAAACAATTAAAAACTATTATAATAGCACATTTAAAAGGACTTAAGATGACATTCAGACAATATTTTCCGAAGCGGAGTGATGCAGATATGTATATTTTAAATCCATTCAACGAAGCCTGTTTTCAAAAGGCTGAAAAATTAACAATTTCTGAAAAAGAAAAATTATTTTAACTTTCCACTGATTCTTCATTAGAATCTGAATTTTTTAAAAAAAATTTGATTGGCTTCTGGGTAGCAGTGAAAGAAGAGAACCAAGAACTCGATGATAAAGCAATAAAATGTTTAATACCTTTCACGAACACAGAACTAACTTGTGGAAAGAGCATTCTCGTCTTATACATATAATAAGAATAAATATCGAAATAAGCTTGACGCAGCTCCAGACGTGAGATTATATCTTTCTTCATTTGAACCCAATTTTATAAAACTCAGCTTCATGAAACAAACTCAAGGATCACATCGAAATTTTCTTGCACTTGAATAACTGATTATTACGAAATGTAATTTTTAGCTAACCTAGCTAAACCTAGCTTTTTAGCTAGCTAAGTGAATGTGAAATTATTACCATGCTGTTTTTATTTGTTTTGCCGTTTAACTAATACTATTGTTAAAATTGGAATAAAATATAAAATTAAAAATAAGTCCTGCAAATGCCATTAATTCGCGTCATTTGACTCTTAAGCTTACCTAAGCTCTTAACATTATTGATACAAACCTTTTCACATAGACGGATGATTGTTGGGTATGACAGTAGAGGGTACGCGAAAATGAAAAGACTAATCAAGGGGTACACAAAGGAAAAAAGATTGAGAACCCCTGGCCTAGAGCGAAGCTGTCAGGGGAGTATATACAGAAGAAATAACAACAAAATGTATATAAACTTTTCAGTATTATTTTGAAAAGGCCATATTATAAATGTTTTTTAATTTACATTCGTTACATTAAATATATTGAGAGAGATATATCTATATATTTTTTTCTTCTGTTGACCTTACCGTCTCTTGCCCTTGCAGTTGTTTGCCCTGAAATCGATTTAATAAGATCTGTCCACTTCAATGACTCTTCAAGCCTATTCACGGACAAAGGCGCGAACGAAGAAGTTCTAGTAGGAATTTTAGACGATTTCAAGAAATTCGATGGAGTATTTTTGCGGATGATAATGTTTTGTTATTTCATAAGTAGGGTTATTTTATATTAAAAATTTAATGGGGTTCAAAGATTAGAAAGGTTGTATTAAGTACTTATATGTTTCAATGGTAAACTATTGTATATTAAATTTTTTGAGGAGGGGGACGTCGAATATGCTTTGGCCTTGGCAGTAGAAATGTGTAAATCAGGCCCTGCTGGAAACTGAAAAATATGTCGGCCTTACCATTGTAGCACTGCCTTCTTTATTTCAATTAGCTGTCATTCTGTCAATTTCACCCCTAGTAGTAATAAAACTAACCCTAAATTCTTAAACCAATTAATAAAAAGCTAAATGGCTACAAAAATCGATCAGCGATTGATTTCAAGATTATTGATTCCAAGAACTGCGACAATTGGCAAAAATACTTAGTAAAGATCAATAGCATCTACTTGATATTTTAGATGCACGAAATAGGGTTGGTTGGTTGCTGGGTTTTATTGGCTATACTGCGCCAAACGTATGGTATATAAACAGGATCACGGAGACAAAATATATGGTGTTATAGTAAAAAAGGTAGATAACATTCTAAAATCTCTTTGCAATTATTCATAGTTGCATATGAAAGTTTAAAAACATGTTGCCAAAATTGGATGGATGAACGACGAAAGAAGTTCAAAAATGCAGGTTTAAAATATTAGATGTAAAATATGTATAAAACGTCACATGGTGGGCAAAGACCAAGTAAAATTGAAAGGACAAAAACTATATAGATAAAATGTTAAATTATTAAAGTAGTAAACTAGTTAGTTTTAAGAAAACTATACATCATTTGTTATTTTCAAAATATTTAAAAAAATAATAATGCTCAAAGCAGAGAAGCAATAATGCTTTTGTATTTGTTTGTCTTTTCAGGTTTGGAAGACGGGGGAGGACTGATAACTTAAGGTGAGTCTTCCAAGTCCTCTGACATGTTCTAATCTCTAAGGCATCCTCTTCCGATAAAGAAGAGGAGCTCATCTAGGCATCAGCATCAGATTCCCGAGATTGAAAAAGTTTTTTTTTTCCAATGGAGGGAGAATAGCCATAGGTAGAAGCTCAGTGTCAACAGTTTTACAACAATCATTAGTCATTGTAGTATTATGCGTCATGGAATTACTTTTTATGGCAGAATTCGAAACTTGTTTTTAGTCTGAATGTTGAAGGCTTTTGTAAAATTGGGATACTTTGTCAGTAGTTTTTTTATCGTTATTATCCTGAGAATCTTTTTTTGAGTTTTTTCTTATTAGTGACAATTTTGAAATCGGATAAGTCAGGTGGATCTTATTTACGTTCTGGGACTTTGGATTGAGATGAAACTGTTTCTTTATTGGGTGAAGATACTTTTATGAAGGATTCAGTGGGTCTGGAACAAATTTCGGAAGATGTATAAGATGCTTTAAATGGAACAGAATGCAAGAAATATATGCTTGTAGTTCTGTGTGTTTTTATTCCGGCAGTTGTATTAGTAGAATCATATTTAGTATTACCGTAAATAATGTCTCCAAGATTGTTACGGGTGCATACAGTTGTATATGGGTTTTTGACTATGGAAGAGTAGCTAGTAGCAGATGCAGGAGTTTGAGATTTAACAAGTTTCCGGTCTTCGGGATAGGATATTTGCTTTTTTATTTTTGTGGTGATTATTTCTTTTTCTAACTTCCATGCTGAACAGTTTCGAGAAAAGGATGTGTGTGCGTCTTTGCAGTTGACGCATTTCTCAGCAGCGGTGCATTGAGAACTGTCGTGGCCCACTTCTGCACAACGAGCGCAGGTCAGTGTCCCGCGGCAAGAAGTTTTAGAATGCTCGAAACGTTGAAATTTGAAGCAACGAAGAAGATTGGGGATATACGATCAAACATAAAGACGCATATATCCCGCTTTAATATACTATAGTAATTTGGCAGAACTAAAAGTTAGGATCAGATTCTTAGTGTTTAGGAGCTGGCCATCCCTCCGTATATATATACGCCGTACATAGCTCACCCCCTGACTTTGCACATCTTTCAGGATTGATTCTAGTGGATCATTAAGTAATTCTCCGCAGGGGGGGCTTCCTCCTTTGGAGGAATTCAAGGATTCATGTGGAGAGACTGTAACTGAAATATCGGAAAATGCTTTAATTTTCATAAATTGTTCTGATTGTTTACGAGACGGAACTCCGACCAGCAGGTCGTCAGATCGAAGCTTTTTTTGTGCTTTTTACATCACCGATGTTATTAGTAATAGCTTTTTGGGCTAAGAAATGTGACACGGAATGAAATGTTTCGTTATTAGTAGAGTTTCTTTTAATCAAAAATTATGTTGGAAAACTTGTTGCTATTGAAGAATTCGATACGATTTGTTGCCCACTGAAGGGATCAGGTTTTCGTTTGCCCATACGATATTGTTATAGCTTCAGGACAGACGGCACCGCCTTAAACGGAGCCCAACAAGGGAAGGCAACCACCTGCTCTGGAAATTTCCAGCCTCGGCGCTTGCCTTGGTGCTAGCCAGAACCTATACGCTGGGAGTCATCTCCGGGGACAGTGACCACACTTAACGCCAAGCCCAAGAAACTCACCCCTTCGTTTGATCCCTAGCAGTTTAGCCATATAAACGGCTAGGTACCAGCCGATTAATGCACCGGGGACCACAGTGCACCACCCGTGTAATGCGTCGCCACGCACAGACAACACGTGGGGTTTTCGGTTGTCCATGAGAAGCAAGAACCAAACAGAGAGGCGACAGCTTCTCATGGAGAGTTCCCTCGCTTGCCATCGAGGGATGTAAGGGATCAGCAGAAGACGTAGAGAAGGATAGAATGGAAGGGAGTAAAGATCTTTACCCTGGGTACCTCGGGATTGGGACACCCGTACTCACCTAAAGAAGGCGAGCGCCTAAGGGGGCATGAAATAGGGAAAACGCCTTGAAATTTTATTTTCTGTATCCTTGGTTCCAGAAGGTTAACAACTATATGCAGAGTACTCATATAGAACTTCAGATTTTTAAAAAAAGACTATAATTTTTAAGTAATATATGCGGTCAAAAGACTATATATATTATTTTTGCCCATTTTTTATCGTGGCAGTATATAACCTTTTCGCGATAGAACAACTTTAAAAAAAATTCCAGCTCACCCTAATGCACATTCTTAATTAAAAATTATTTGCTGCTTTGAATGATGTTCATCCTATTGAACAAAATAAATGTTCAATATTTTTTCCATTACAGTTGATATTCAAGCTGCACGTGAGTTCAAAAGAATGTACCGAATAAATAACTGCTCTTCCTCGTTAAACTTAGCACGGATTTTGTTTTACATGTCGAGACATTGTTTCTGGCCCAAATTAATTCTTATGAGAGAAAATAATCAAAAAATTAATGCTTAAATATATAGGGGGAAATCGGGTAAGATGACGAATTAGAAAATTACCCTGGATGAATGCCCCGATTCTGCATTAACAGAGACCTATAGAGACCAGCTACCCGTGTCACACCAAAAGATTCCACCCCGTTATTAGTGTGAATAGCAGTATGCGGTAATGTATTTTTGAGTTGTTCCTACGCAATTTTTGATTGTTGCTTGATAAAGGATAGCGTTTACGTATTAAAATTTTTTTATTTTTGATTAATTTGCATTCATTATTTTTATTATGTAAATATTTTATATTTATTGCTATTTTATATTATTTATTTATTTATATTTATTTTTTTAACGTTCAAATAATTACGGTGTAATTATTTGAATATTATATAAATATTTTTATTATATTTTTATATATATGATATTCGTAAAGAGCTAAAACGTGTTAAATGATGTATTATTTTAATTTTTCTGATGAGCTGATAATTATTTGAACATTATATAAATATTTTTATTATATTTTTATATATATGATATTCATAAAGAGCTAAAACGTGTTAAATGATGTATTATTTTAATTTTTCTGATAAGCTGATATCCTTCAATGTTTTTTTAAATCAAAAGGCGAAGTCGGGTAAGATGACAAATTGGGTGAAGGGTAAGATGACGAACCCTTCCACGATAATTCATGAGCTCGTCGTGCTACCTAACTGCCACTTGCCTTTCATGCACCTCACTGGCACTCCAGTGAAAAATGAGCATTTCAGTAAAAAAAAAGTAGAAAGTTGAAAAAAGATAATAAACGAAAACTGTGACAGTTGAAGAAGGCTAAAGTTAATGAGACTAAACGCAGCAAACCTGCTAAACATTCTACAAAAAAGAAGAATGTATCTAAGCGACACCTCGACTTCTAGTGCTCTAAATCTCATTCATTCAAGACTCAACTCATTCATTTGAATTTCCTTACGTTGACGCTGATGACAATCTGGACCCAGAGGACCTCGATAATGAAAAATGCATCATTTGCAGTGAGAAGGAAAGATGGAATTGGGAATCCAATGTTTTATGTGCAAGCTCTGGCCCCATTCCACCTATACTGGCTGGGACAAAATCTAAGCCCATGGAGATGCGATTTTTGTAACTGACTTCAATTCTTAAGGTTTGAATCTAAAATTTCTATTGATAATATTTCATTTGTTTTATGCTGTCACTTTAGTCCGATTATGTTTGTTTTCTGTTATATGCAATTTGCTATGAGCAAGATGTTTTCTCAACAGTTTTAATTAGTTTTTGATAGCATATGATGTTGAATTAAATTGTTATCTCAGTTCGTCATCTTACTCACACAGTCGGGTAATATGACGAAAATGACTTTCTTTTCTAAAATGAAATTTTGTGGTCTCAAATTTCAAAATAAAAATTTAAAAAAATATCACTTTAAAGTAAATAGTTGCAAGAAGATTTTGCCGCAACAATAATTCTACGGCAACGAATATTGAGAGCAGGAAAAATCCTCAAACTTTAAGGTCGCCATCTTACCCGACTTCCCCCTTTATATACGAGTAAAACTCAACGCATGCATGTTTGTTGCAGCATCACTTCCGAACGGCTAAGCCAATTTTGATTAAACTTGGTACAAGGGTTCCTCATTAGCCGACTTGAAGCACTCAAGGGATAAATAAGCCGTATCTCAGTCCCTCAGGGTACAGTGGGGTAAAATTTCCAAAATACATATAGCAAATAGGCCGATTTACATGCTTAGCAATTTTCATGAAACTTGGTACAAATGTTCCTCATTATATGACTTATGAAGTACTGTAAGGTAAATAAACCCTATCCCAGTTCCTTAGGAAAGGTTGGGGTAAAGTCTTCGAAATGCACGTAAAATATGTACTGATAGAAATGAAACTTAATTCGTAGCTTTCAATAATGTTCAACTAAATATATCTAGGGGTTAAATTGTTTTTAATCAACCCTTTAGGATTATAACTACCGATAAGCATGCAGAAATGTTTATTTAGAACGGCTGAAGCAATTTTGTTGAAGTATTTTCATTAGCTGATTTAGGCACTTTAATTGTTGAAATTTTAGTTGCAAAATGACTCCCCCATTGTTCAACAATAACAAAAAATACTGTATTGAGAAATTGACCATATTTCGCACTCTTTTGGGTTGGGTGAAGATGAATCACAGGAAGACATTTATCAAATAGACCACATAGCATGAAAGCTTTATATCCTGGGTTACTGAATTAATGAGATACCCCCCAAAAATTGGTTAGCAATGCAAGAAATAAATGTAATACACTGTATTATGATTTATGATAAATGAAAGAAACTATTTGCACTATTAATTTATGAATTATCTCATAAAAAATTGAGAAATATTTCCGCAAAAATGTATTATTTGTAAACATTGTGTTATTTATAAAATATTGTTCGGTTTCTTTTCTTCCAAAAGATTTTGACCTGAATAAGACCCGGCAACACCGGTTACTCCGCTAGTAAGAAAAATATTTGTACTCAAAAATATGCCCTAAAACAATTTTGTTATCATAAATTAGATAAACACATAATTAAAAATTGATAATTTAATAAATCTTATAAAATCTTACGAATCTTTCGACGATGCTTTGGAAAATAATTGCTGGAAGTTATTGCAAGTTTTGCAACTATTCTGCAATTTCAGTTACGGACAAAAAAAATAAGAGTCAGGCAAAACGGGTTATAAAATATGATCTTCTGACCATAAACATAAGAAAACAGATTTATTTTAAATTCTTTAAATAAAATTGGCTGCTATATTTCAGAAATAAATTTGCCTTATTCCGTTCATATTTCTGAAATAATCAATTTTGTAACCACACCAGCGGCGGCGGCGTGCTTTATTTCACCATAATCTTTTAAAATATTCGTCCAAATCCATTGTATTCTAATTTACTTTTCCTCTAATGCATTAAATCGTATTTCAGCTACTAATGAATGGTTCCTCAAAGATTATTAAGGGTTCATTTCATTCTATTCTAGTACAAAAGGCTTTAACATTGCAGCAGATTTCATTAGTGGACGTACACTGTAAAAAATATCCGTTTTTTCCCCGGACTTTTTCCGTATATTTGACGGTTTAAAGCTGTTTTGTTGACAAAACGGTTTTTCACCGTTTTCCGCTCTAGCCATCAACGGTTTAAAACCGTCAGTTCAAATTCTATTTTTCGTCATACGGTATTGCTTTACGGTATTACGATAACTTTCCCTTTCCTTAAATGTAATTTTATTGCATTCATTTCATGTTTTTAATAGGGTTCCATCTCCGCTATTGTTTACACATGTTGCAGTAACCTGTTGTCACTCATGAAAGCTAACCTTAAAACACGTGTTCTGGCAACAGTTGATTTTTACACCACTAAGTGGCGCCACTAGAGCTATAGTGACTTTAAAACTCAAATAGATTATTTTTACTTCATTTTATGAAGTCTCCGGTGGTCTAGTGGTTAGAGCGACTGCCTTTTATTTCTATGAACGCGGTTTCGATCCCCGGCTCGGAGGAGTTAGAAGTTTTGTCACCATCTTGCATCGAAATCGTCCAAGTAAGTTCAATTAAAAATTATATTAATTAAAAAACTAATTAAATTAATAATTAAGCCTTGACACTAATATTCCCACTGATAACACATCAGCAATATTTCAACTCAACTGAACAGAAGGAGAAAACAACTCAACTCAGTCGATGACGTCAGCTTCTGCTTCGATGACTCTAATTTCGAGAAAACTTGATTTCATACGGTAAAAAAACCGTTGTGGACTACGGGATTTACTTCCTAACTTACGGGAAAACTTGTTCGTATGGTAAAACCGTTGTACCTAATGGATTTACTTCGTAACTTTTACGGTTTTGTACAATCAACCCAGCTGCCAGTTTAAAAAACGTAAATTTTGATTTTTTAGTGATTCCTTTATAGAAGTCTACCTATTGTAATGAATTCTCATGGACACGACTTCGAAAAATTTCTGCAGGATCTTCACCCGATCATGACCCCTAGAACCCAAAAAACTACCCCTGTTAAAGTTTATAGAGAGATATATATATAGAGAGCATATATATATATATATATATATAGGTATATATATATATATATATAGGTATATATATATATATATATATATATATATATAGTATATATATAGGTATATATATATATAAAAAAGAGTTATTATATATATATAAGTTATGAGCATAGGTATATATATATATATATATATATGTATAACGTTTTTTCCCATGTTATCTTGTGAACACGATAACTGGGAAGTAATTTTGATGTAAATTTAACCAGTTTGGGATATTGTAAAGATAGTGAAAATCTCTTGGCTGAAAGCCTGTAGATGGGCTATCCAGTCAGCAAGTGGAAATGGTGGGGGTGAAAATTTTCATTTTTCCATAATTTCTTTATAATTGACCATAGAAAGAAAATTCAAATTAGGTGAATTATTGCCTTATCAAACGAACAATTCTTATTTAAACTTTTTCTAGCTGCAAAGGCTTAGAAGTTACATTGAAAAAGTGATTTTCCCACCCCTTCCCTCCCTCTCCCCTGTTTCAGTCATAACCAATGCATGTTACCCCAAATGTTGGAAAGCTCAGTCATTTCAGGCTTCTTCCACTCTTTCATTCTTGTAGCTACAATACTTATGAATAGAGGCAAAATGTTCTTTTCCGTATTATTATTAGTAGAGAAGTACATAATGCTTTGGGTCTGCGTTATTTGGCAAAACACGATAAATTAGTAAATTGATTAGATTTAACTGGCGACGGATATGTTGTAAGGAGGCAGTCTCGCTGAGTTCGCAGATGGGCTAACCAGCTCAAAGGTGGAAATGGTGGGGACTGCGCCTCATACTCCATAATTCCTACGGTTCAAGCATACATAGAAAGAAAATCAAATTAGCGAATTATTGCCTATATCAGCAACAAAACAACTTTGTATTGAAACTCAGCCACAATTTTAGAAGTTATGAGCTAAAAGCCATTTTCATCTCCTAACTTATCATTTCCATAGCTCTGCTTTCACACTAAAGAGGTGGAAAAAAAAATTTTCACTTAAGGAATTATCACGTTATGACAACGAACAACTTTATACTAAAGTTTTTTGTCTGCTAGAATTGCTTATAAGTTATGAGCTGAAAAGGATATCTGGTCACCCCTCCCCCTAATTTATCATTTCCCATAGCTTCGTTAAGATTGAAAGAGAGAAAATTTCAATTAGGGGGGTACTATCACCATATCATAACAAAACTACTTTTATATGCTTGACAGCAAGAATTATTTAGAAGTTGCGAGTTCCCATCAACCCTCATTCACCTTCACTTTTTTTTATACGGTAATATAATTAATTTATGACCACTAATTTAATTAATTCTATAGTTAATATCTTAGCTAAATTTTGTTAATTATAACTGTTAATTGACATACCTGGCTTTGCACCCTCGGATTAAAATGTTTTCGCGTTTAATATTTTAATGTAAAAAATTACTATTGTATAAATATTATAATGCCAAATTACTTCTTTTCTGATCTAAAACGCTTTTAATTAAAACAGAATATCAATTGAACTAGACAATTTCATTCAAGCATCCGTTTTCTTCATTATTTTATATATAGGTAATAAATTTTATAACAATTACTAAAGTCAATGGAAAGGTTTTAATGAATATTTTGAAACAATTAAATTAACTATTTAATTATTCATTAATTCTAAAGTAAAATAAATTAATAGCTGTCTCACCATAACTGTCTACTTTAAAATTTGCTTTTATATTCTTCCTTCTGGAAACAGTTCTCATTATTTTTGATCAACAAGAATATTATTACGAATTCAGTTTAAAATTAATTTTGAAAAAATATTAAAATGAGAGAAAACAAATTTATGGAAATGAAAGACACGTGAAAAACGTCTTGTTTAATTTTTAATACTATAAATTTAAGCGTCTTTAGGCTTTTGGAAAAGTTGAAGGTGACCCTTTCTTTTAAAATAAAGAGTTTGAAAAGTTTGATTGAGACGAATCAGCGGTCAGACACTAGAACATACATACATAAATACAGTAACTTTATTTAAATTAATATAATTTATTAGATAATCAAGATAAAGAGGTAATATAAAGTATAAGGCATAAAAAAAGGTTTTATGGGAGTTTTGTAACAATTAAGTAGATAGTTAATTTTAATCAAATAATTTTAATAGTTAATTTGATATTAGGTTTTTGACAGAATACTTTAATTTGATATTTAACAAAATAATTTGATATAGGCAAAAAAATAAGAGTAATTAAATGTTATTCCCTTGTCCTTTTATATTGAAAAATATATCTGCTTAACTTTAAAAAATTGTTTGGGATTTTCTGCCTGAGTATTTGGTTTTAAACCTTGAGATTTAAATTTTGCTGTTCAAATTGTCTGCATTCATATCCCATGCTTAGAACACGTATTCAATTTATTTCCAACAAGCTTAATAATCTTATTCTTTATATGTTAAGAATTTTATGGACCATATCTTTGTAAGCAGGGAGTTCTATAAATGAGCCCATTTTAATCGTTTATGTATCATGTCATGGTTTTACCATATGACAAAAGTAATGTCCAAGCACAATTATATTGTAACCTAGATTAAATAAATTAATTTTAAACCTAGAGTTCCTTTCTTCTTCACTGTGCCAAGAGTCAATTTTGCTACTGTTTCAGATAGGCTGGCTTTAATGTTGTCTTAGGAGATTTGCACCATGAGATGTGTTTATTTTTAAGGATTCCTTCCTGTTGAATGATTACAGATAAAAAAATTAACTAATGTAATTTTACTGATAACCTATCATAACTTTTGCAATGAAAAATGGAATGATAAAACCTTTGATATAGCAAAAAATCAAATGACATGAAAACAGAATAACAGCGTAAATACTAAATGTGTAGAAACAATAGCTTCATTATGTCTGTATTGATCAATGTAATATCTTCATGACTTTTGCAACATTAATGTAAAGGAATCTACCTCTGTCTTCAAGCTTGCCGAAAAGGGATTTTTTTTACAGTGTGGTCTCATGAAGTTGTTTTCCAAAGAAAAGAGGTTTTAGTATTAAATTATTATGTTGGATCAAATATGTAGAATCTTTCCTAATTTTTCTTAACTTATTAAAGATTTCAAAAATTCAATAAAATGAATACTTTCTGGCTCATTGCGAATACCTTTACTAACTTTTTTTTCATAAGTGAAGTTTTAATTGATATATTGTATAAAAACCAAAAAAAAATTCA
>BGPR01008601.1:0-59250 GCA_013235015.1 Araneus ventricosus | reverse complement strand
CAGTAATAATCTAATTTAAAAAATTTTAGGACTTAATTCAAATAAACAACTCTAACTCGGCTTAAAATGAAAAACATATATATACTTAATTTCCTTACAATTTTGTTTAAGAAAATTTCTTAGTTTATCACAATTTAAAAAATTCAAGTTTAATTTTCTTTTCCCAAATTTAATTTCTTTCAAATTTAATTTTTTTAATTAAATTATTTTTGAAAGTTACAAGAGATTTTCGGAAATAAAGTGATTTTAATGTCTTACGTAAGTATCACTCATACCCCCCTCTCCCCTTATCATCAAAAATAAGCAAATCGCAAACCCCCTCCCCCCCTTAGGTGCTTATGTAATTTTTGAACGTACCCTTTCCGGTAAAGATTGGAATGGGCAGAACTTTCAAAGCGTCTTCTTTCTAATTCTTCAGTATTTGCAGTAGCGTAACCACGGGGAAGTGCAGCAAATGGCGTATAGATGGTCCAGTATTCAGATTTCGAGAGCGCCATGGAAATAAAATATTAGATCCTTTATGTCATTTTTTAAAGTCAAATGTGATGAAAAAGAGAAAAAAATTCATATTCTGGGTGTCATTTACCCTAGTTACTTCACTTAGGACGATGGAGGTGAAAATACACTATATCCTGTGCACCACTTATCCTCGCTACGCCACTGAATATTTGGAAGTAAAAATTGGCAAGAAAATCATCTTGACTCAATAACTATTTTAAATTGAATCTTTATTATTATTATTATTGTTTGCCTTTAAGATAATGCTGCATTTCCCCCCTCAGTTTTGAAATGAAAACAGAGTCACGAAGATGTTTTATTCCCGAAGAGTAGTTGAGAGTGAAAAAAAAAATAAGAAGAAACTCTAATTATATAATTGAAATGCTGCTTTCAGAAACGCAATAAATTTCGAACAAACATCTTTTAAAGAATATTAATAGTCTTTCGTTTTAATATTATCACTTTTTGGTAACAATTTTTTTACAAAATAAAGGAAATTAAGAAACTTACTTGTCGAGACATTTTGAGAAGAAATGGACCAAGTTTCGTGATACACAACTCTGCCGAAAGTTGAAATGATTCGGTCTCCCTCACTTTTTATACAAAATAAGCCTTTGTCTCTTCCATCAATCCAGCATGCATTTATGACAGTTTATAGTTCGGCCGACAAGCAGTTTTTTCCAGCGAAATCGACGAAGCGTTTAAACGGCAACGGCCGCAATCACTCCGATAGAGCTTTCTTCCAAATTTCTTTTCTAAAATTCCATTTTCTTTGAAGAATTTCACTTTATTCTTTCGATCTATGACCCCTCGTGTTCCATCACTTCGCAGAGAATTTGCAGAAAAACTGACATAGCGGAAAGGAAGGAAAGTGAAACCTTTTGTTCTATTCTTAGAAGACATCATAAATATGAGATGAACTGTTGTTGGCGGGAATTTGTCATGGCTGAAGAAAAACAAAACGCTGGAACGTCGTGATGGGCATTTTCAGAGCCTTTTTTCCGTTGATCGGGTCAGCCACACTTTGTCTCTAGTCTTTGTATGAAGCTGTGAATTTCATTTAAGGCTTGGTGACGATTACCATGAAATTCCAAAGATTGCAAAATCACTGAAGCAAAATTGCATATACTTTCGTTTTATTATTATTATTTCTGTTCTTGTTGGAATATTCTAGAAAGTTTGAAATTATGATAAACATTTTATAAACACGGAAGTGCGAATAACTGTTAGAATTTGCGAGACGAATTTTGTTGAAGTGAAAGTTCTAGAATTTTGATGTTTGAAGAATGAAATTATCCGAATCAGACAAAACAATTTTTTCCAGAAAGATACATTTACAAAAAAAAAAAAAAAAAAACACTACTTTTAATTCGTAATTTAAAAGCGTTGCTATTAAAGGCAACTAAATGTTGATCTTGTTTGATCCAATGTTCTTTAAATAAAAATTTCTTAATAATAGTTCTTCTTCAATCACTAACTGCAATAACTCGAATCTCCAGTATATAGTTGAAACTATCTAGTGTATCATTATGCTCACTTAAATAGTGAGGTATATGATTAACTTGTATTTAAAAGTATAATTGATATAATTGAATTGAATTTCGCTTTAAAAGCCATTAACAAATATGTTTGATGAAACACTATATTTGAAAACGAAAGGAGTATGTCATTCGTTGCACATGTTGCTTTCTATGTAGTGTTAACTTGATTTATCAGTGATTATAAACAGGACTATATTTCTATGGCGTTCTGTTATTTGAGAGGTGAGAACTCTGCACCTTAAAATTAAAATCTAAACAACGTGATAAAAGAGTCACCTCTTCAAATTTCGTTTCGACAAATTTTCATTGCATATGTAGAGCTGCTAAATTTGATCTTTTTTTTTTGTACTCTATTGAATTGTAGAAGCTTGAAGAGTGGGTTGCTTGTTCAAGCCTAAATGACGCGTTTTGGGTTTAGTTGCTTCGTATAGTAAAAAGTATCGAATATGCATTTTGGACCCTTCCCGCTGACGAATTTTTCCTAAAGTATGATATAGTTTTTGCCTCAAGAACACAAACCAAATTTTGTTAATCCATCTGGCTGCGTTTTTGAACTAATGGGTTCACATACTAGTGACCATACTAGTATTTGAAAAGATCGCCTCCCGTCATTTTTGTGTTTAGCTTCGTAGTACAGTCCAGAGAATCGAGTATGAATTTTTTGCCTTATACATTTGATATATTAGATCCAAAATTTCATACAGACATACAATTTTCCTGTCAAGATTGAGGGCCAAATTTCATTTCTCTTACCTGTTGTGTTTTTGAGTTATCGTGTTTACATATACATGACAGACAAGTAACGCACAGTTTATCCTTTGATACATGTAGCTCAAAACTATAAACAGATCAAGAATTTGGTTGTAATTATCATATACTAAAATTCACCCATCTAGCTTGTTGCGTTTTTAAGATATCGCGTTCACATGCACCAGAATTGACAAATCAACAAACAGTCAACTTGTTGCATATTTTGGTCCAAAATTTGATGAAGAACTACCACCCAGGTAAAAGAAACCATAAACTAAATTCCATGTATCTAGTTCATTAAGTTTTTGAGTTATCGTGTTAACATATAATCGGATGAACAGATAGGCAGACTTTCAATACATGGATTTTTTCCAAAATTTGGCAGAAATATACAATTTTGGTGTAAAGTTAAGATATCTAACTTCATCCATGTAGCTTGTTGCATTTTTTTGAGTTAACATATTCACAGATACACATGATTCCTTTTTTTTTTTGGTGTACTCAGAGAGGTCTTAACTTAGCCTTCCGTTCTCCGACATTCCTACCCGTAGCTCGTATGAAAGCACAATGTAACTTCAGACAGTTCCCTAGCCCCAATAACTGGACCGATTTCAACATTTTTATTTCACATGGAAGCTTATGACGTCTCGATATGTCATCAATGGTCGCCTGCTGCCCACCACCTCCATTTTCGAGATAAATCGAAAAACACTACTTCATCAAACATTTTCTATGGGGAAAACCTTGACAGATACCTCCATCCCCAAACACAGTACCGATTTCTACAATTTTTATTTCATATGAAAGCTTTTGACCTCTAGATATGTCACCAATGGTCGCCTGCTGCCCACCATCTTCCATTTTAGGGATATATGGCAACATAAAACTTTGACAGAATCACTTATCCTCTACAACCGCCAATTGATTTCATCAAGTTGCAAGCATGGACACGGGCTAATGCTATTACGGGCGAACATCTAAATTAAATTGAATTTAGCTTCTATGAATTTTAAAAACAGAAAAAAAAGACTAATAGATAAAATACTGTTGCAAAAGTCTTTCCGTGGGTGTATGGTGTAAACAGTCCAACACGCAGGATAATGGAGAATGAAGGTTTATTTACAAATATGCAGGAAAAGACGTAGCACAGGTACAGGGAACAATAGTTCTTGCACAGATTACCAATGTAAATAGACAACAATTCACAGGTAATAACAGTTCAGCACTTTGATATTTAACAACACAAATAGTCAGCAAATAACTAGTAACGACAATAACAGCACTTTCAATAGCGCTCAGCTCACCAGCTTCTTAGCTCGCACTGCTGACGAAGCTCTAAGGTCGTTCCCAATGGATCAACACATACCTCCCTCTGATCCAGTTGCGGTTCTTATATACTCTCTCCTACAGGCCATGACGTCACATGAAGTTTTCTCGTATATTCACGCGTATTCCCTTTCCTAATAGAAATATCGAGAAAAGGGTTGCATTTTTCGGAATCATCTATTTGTCGCCAAGGTTAGGGGTCCCGGAACAGCCGCTGTCGTCACTCCATGCTTAACCTTGTAATACTCTCTTCCCAACCATAGGACTAACATTGCTGGGAAGCGACTTTCCATGTTCGTAACAATACATTATCTGTGCGGGGTCTGAATCGACGACACAAAATCCTCCGGGTGTAACATATAGTTATAACCATTGGGCAACAGAACTCGGCTCTACAAGTGCTATCTTTATCTTAGCTTTTTGCCCTTAGCTATTTCTATACAGTCTGGATTCCTGGCTTGAATAAAAGAAAACTGCATTTTAATAGAAAGCCTTCAGATCATAGAAGAGTCTTCTCAGATTACGAAAATATTATGTTTTCCATACCGTATTTTAATTTTACTGAGCAAAATAACGAGAAAATCCAGGTTATGACGATCTCGATTGAAATGAATCTTGTATCAATGACATTAAAATAATGAAAAAAAAGAGAGCGAGATTTGAACTGAAGACACAAAAACTTTCAACCGAAACACATGGTTATCACCGCTGGCCCACAACCTCGTCTTTTACGATGACAAATTTGACTAAACCTTCTGTCCTCTAGTATTCCTATACCGTATGAATTCTGTGGCTTCAATGAAGGTGGCAGCCATTTTAATGGCTTCAACGTTTGGTGAGTTTTGGCACCATTAAAACATTTGGGCCATTTCGGTGATGGCGAGACGCATAAAAACTAATCCCACTAGGCGCCTACGGGAATGTCTTTTTACCACGCCAAGTTGCTCATTGCGCCCGCTAGGGTTTCCGTATTTACTTTGAATGGCGCGAAACTGAGTTTTTTCTTCTACGTGTTTTGAAAAACTTCCATCTTTATTTACAATTAACAACTAATAACAAATTATTTTCAACTTTAAAACACTCAATAAGGAATTCATTCTACTTTAAATCACACACATACACAAAAAAACTACAAAGTAGAAATGTTTACATCCTTATAACAGATTGCATCTCTCGGTCGTCGTCGAAATAGAAAAACTTTACAAAGCATTTCTCGCCAAAAAAGCGAAATATCGCCAAATATTGGGATCGAAAACACTCCCCATAGGTGTCTATAGTGGGATTGGTTTTTATGCTGGCGAGACGTTTAATTGTAATTGCGTGAATACTAATAAAAGCAGAGACCTGTCCAAATAATTCGCATTAAAAAATAGCTAGATATTTGAAATCTGCTATGAAAAGCAGATCTTCGTGGGGTTTTTCATTTGTTTTTGGACGCGCGGGGGAAGGTCTACTGTTTATAAAACTACTAGTAGTAATTTATTTTTATGAATAAAGATTTTTATGTGCTTGAAACTGAAACTTACTTTTGCTCTTCTCGCTCCTTATTTTCATTTTTTTGACGTCAGAATAAATTTATTTGACTGTATTTAATGTATTTACAACTGTCAACAAATGAGAATATTTATATATTGTGAATTAAGTAATCCCAACTCTCAATTACATCGACCGCGTGATTTAATCTTATATATGCAGCAGGTGACTGAAAACTTCTCAACTTTAGTATTTAAAAATAATACTGATTTCATCAGAGGAAGTTTTTATCCTTTGCAGCTTTTAACTAACCATCAGTGTTTGTCTCTAAATCTTTCAAATTTCCATCCACCAGTATGCCTTTCTGGATCACCATCGTGTGGAATACGCTGCAACTCATGCGATTTTCGACTGGTATCGTGCTCCGTAGCTCACTGATCGGGCTTAATCTTGCTGTTGGAATCATGTTCTAGACATATTGCAGCAAAATTTTCGGAATAAACAGTTTGAAGATACGCATCAGCTAAGACATCATCGTGTGGAATACGCTGCAACTCATGCGATTTTCTAGAGGCATCATGCTCCGTAGCTCACTGATCGGGCGTAATCTTGCCGTTGGAATCATGTTCTAGACATATTGTAGCAAAATTTTCGGAATAAATCGAGTTTGAATATTCGTACCAGCTTAGACGCTTTCTATGAACAAAATGTGCCGGGAGTTTGAAAGAGTTTTGCAGAAAATAAATCTGTAACTAAAGATGACGCAAGTGACAGCACAAATTAAACTTCTACAACTAAAATTTCGCTGTATAGGAGAAGTGAGGAGAATGGTGTGTTTATATTTGAAAGACTGTCAAAATAAAACTTGTTTCAGTTAGAATTTGTGTACGTTTGAATTAAAAATTAAGGCAAGCCTTGTCGCCTCATATGTAACTTTCTTACATTAGCAGCCATTGGTTGAAATCTAGAAGTACACACTTTTAAACCGCGGCGCCAAGTCGCCAAAGCAAGACCTTGACCGCTGCACTTTATTGACGCCAAGTTGCCAAAGCTATGCAAGTAGTACTTGCATTCTCTTTGGCGATTTGGCGCCATTTTAAGAATGTGTGCCAACTTCTAGATTTCAACCGAAATCTAGAAGTTGGTACACACTCTTAAATGCATTCCGTTTTCAGTGTTCAATGGACGAGCTTTCTGATTTGCTTATTTTGATTTCACGGAACTTCCGTGGTCATAGGGTTCACTTCCGCTTTCCAGTAACCCTCCAATTTAAACGATCGCCAAATCCAATTGGTTTCCATATCAAGCGCAAAGTTCGAATAAGTTCTTTCTTGAGTTCACAAAGCGCCAAAAAGAGCGATAAAGAATAATTATGGCAACCTTTCCACAAAATTAGGCTCTTATTTTAAGTAAACATTGAGAGCTACAACAATAGGAACATGAAATTTAATATTTTCAAAGTATCTTTAAGATATAGCATTAGAAAACTCCATTTTAAATATTAATTCATACCTTCAAACAGAGTGTTGGAATTTTTAAGATTCCCTTTGAGTTAACATTATCACCGGAAGTTGATGGGTGACACGGAAGTCCTACTTTACGAAAACTCTTCCATATACATTCAATAAATTTAACCCTTGTCTCTTAGACAACGAAGAAATAGCGCCTCTATTATTCTATATAATATGGCGGGCTATGTTATTTTAGCGTTCCGTTATATGTATATTATGTTTATTGGGTACAGTTCGATATACGGCATCACTGGCGATATTTCGTTATTTGGCGACTTTTTTATTGCGTAAACCATGATACGATGTTTGGCTGTGCAAAAAAAACAGTCGCCATGTTTGTCTCGGCAACACAACCGACGCCATGTTTGTTTACACAATAAAAAAGTCGCCAAATAACAAAATATCGCCAGTGATACCGCATATCAAAGCTGTCCCATTTATTGGCCAAGCGAAGCGAGGACCTTTCTCAACTTTACCGTTCGACATTTCGTCTGTAAATTTATTTGTTACGCAGTCACGGCCAAACGCTTTGTTCGATTTTCGTCGAATTTGGAATGAATATTCCTTGAAGTCATTAATAAATGATGTACATGTAAATATTTTCAATTTTTAAATCTCGTTTCAAGATGGTGTTCGTTTTAATGGTTTCAGTGTTTGGCACCTTTGAATTATTTGATTCAGTATGGTAATGACGAGACATTTCATTGTAATTTTGTTAACATTAATAAAAACAGACGATTAATTGCAACTTTGTGAACACTGATAAAAGCAGACGTGTTTAAATAATTCACATTTGAAAAAAAAGGTTAAATCTTTAAAAATTGCGACAAAGTGCAGATCTTTTTTTTATGTGTGTATGTGTGAAGTCCCTGTTCACAGAACTATTAGTAATGGAGTTTTAAAATGTACCAAGACTGTATAAGGAAGAAAAAACTTCCCATGGTTGGAGATAGTAAACATTCGTTCTGCCAAGGATGCTTGTCCCGCAACGTAAATATTTAATAGCTTTTGGTGAAAATATATTAAACAGATGGACTTTTATTTCAGTGTCTTAAGAAAGTGACGCGAGGAAAAAATGCATCTATAGTCCAAAAAAGTTCCAGTCCCCACCCCTACCTTTCTCTGATTTCCTTGGTGAATCATACACCCCAAACCTCCGTTCCCCCCACGTACCTATTCCCTCTTCATTTCTGGCAGGCCAACAAAATAGAGTAATAGATTTTTGGACGGGTGGGATATCCAGTTTCCCGCTCCGTATCACGCCAATTCTGACTGATTTCCCTCTTGATGATCGGTTTTGGCATAGACTGGCCGGATTTGCGTGGCGTGAAGCGGTCGTAAAAGATAGACTATATACAACATGTCCTAATTTCCACCACTCCATTTGGATTGCCTGGCCATAAATTTCGGAAATGGGGCGAGAGTAGGAATGTGTTTGGATGGGGGGTTGGGGTGCATGGTTCACCAAGGAAATCGGAAGACTGCGGAAGGAGTTAAGGAGAGGAGTAACTGGTAGTTAACGGATTTGCATGACATAGAGTGCTCGTGAATGACCGGCTTAAATCGATGGATTTAAGGCCGGCAATTCATCTCTGCTCCATTCCATTCCATTTGTCCCAAGACTGGCCTTTTTTCCCACCCATTCAAGTCGAAAAATCAGGCACATCATTCACTTGAGGGTCCAAAGTGTGCTACCACGAGTGGAAGTAGGGGGAGCGATCTTCCTCCCCCATTCGGCGGACTTCCGATTTTCTAGCCTCTGCGCGAGGTCTCAATCTAGGCTGCATCTTTGATGTGTCTCCTACCTTCGCATCGGGGTCTCAAATTGGAATCGGCGCACAAATGTTGGATTTTGAGTTCGTTGGAATTCCATCGTTTAAAATAATTTGTTTTTAAATTTCATAGGTTTTCGTCCTTGACGATTGCTGTTTCCTTCCCGTGTTCCAAAAATTCCATTTTGGATTAGATGTGAATGGCCCGCTTAAAAACGGAATGGTGTGGAGTGCCATCACGCCATTTGCGTGGCTTGAAGTAATCATGCCTGACCGGCCTAAGGGGTCTATTCTGGTACCCCCGGTTGGGTTGGGAGACGTCACTTTTTCCGTTGTTAACGGTCGGGAAAAGTGACGTCTCCTAACCCAACCGTGGGTACCAGAATAGACCCTTAAGACTGCCAAGACAGCTGACATAAAAAATTAGAAATATAAATTGTCTCTGCTTAGACGTGTTCGAATTTCCAAATGAGTTCAAAGCAATCGTTTATCGACTTGACAATGGCAAAGCTACTTGCATAGCTTCAAAAAATACAAATCCATAGGCAGGAATATGACTTAACTGAAACCGCGAATTAATGCTTGTGTTTTGTAAACAAAGTAACTCTCGTGCTGTTGGTGAATGATGTAATATTATAATACGTTTTTCAATCAGTTATTAGTTATTGAAATCATGTGCAGCGTTGAAGAGGATATTGAGGATATATCAAAATTTTCATTGAGACTACAAAATAAGTCTGTCATTGAGAACAGGTGATAGAATTTGCCTTTTTGCATGAAATAATTTTTGCTTGGTCGAAAAGAAATGGTGATTCTCTTGCTTTACTGCGATATAAATTGATTGTTATTTATGATTTTCATTTAAAACCATACGTAGACTAGTATATTAATCTATAGAAGGTATTTTTTAAGGCCTACCATCGCAAGCTGTATTGTGGATTATTTTAAGGTCCATTTTTGCAATAGTTGAGCTTGCCTAATTGTCAATTACTCTCACTTCCCTTAACTGTAATTTTGATTTGTTGTCATTTAGTGCTTATTGAATTATTAAAATAATGATAAAACTGTTGATTTATTTGCTAAATATTTCTTGAATATTGGACCATTTCTAATTAAGCAATTTAGTTGGAAATGACAAGAAATAAAGGGACCAGTTCTTTACTTAAAACTCTAGATGTGGAAAGGCAAAGTGTCGAATCATGACTACCGGATTTAATAATATTTGAATGAATTACAATATAGGACTGAGATTTACTCACTAAAATAGAGTGTCTACATTGTAAAAGTTGGGGAGGAGAATTCTTCAACAGCTATTTTTTAAAAATTTAATCAGCCATATTTTTTTTAATACAAACTTTTCATGTAAAGTAAAAAGCAGGATAATGGAAGGGTATTTTATCCAAATTTTGGGTTGAAATCTAAAAGTTGGTACACACTCTTAAAATGCTGCCAAATTGCCAAAGCAAGACGTTGACTGCTGCATCTCATTGTCTCCAATGCTAAATGGTAAAAAGGTAATACTTGCTGTAGTTTTGGTGACTTGGCACCATTTTAATAGTGTGTACCAACTTCTAGATTTCAACCAAATTTTGAACTTGTGTCAATCTAAAACAAAGGGGGGGAAAAAAGATGGGGATAGTCCCAATTAAATGTGAGATGTTTGTTAAAGGAAAGCAAAATTTATGTACCTATAAATTTTGTAGGTACATAAAAGTACTTAACTTAATACTTACACCTAAGTTTTAAGTTAAGCTATTACTTATAAATATTCAAATATTCTGTTATTAATTTGTGTAATCTGCTGCTTTCACTAAGCAATAAAATATTAAGAATAGTTGTTTAGTATTTATTTCCTTCAATAATTAATTTTGAAAATGACATCTAAATGTTCCAATCTCATCTAAACTAACTTTATTATAAGTATCCTTGTTGTATATGCTATCAAAATGTATAAGATGGAACTTTTGATAATTTATCAGTTTCTATATTTTTAACTTCTAACAGTAAACATATTAATTTGTATGTTTATAATTACGTTCTGTGTGATTTAGCATACTGTAGGGATGCAACGAATAGTGATTTAGTCGAATAGCTGAATACCATATACTCGGCCAAATTTCAGGCTGAATAATCGCTTTTTAAAACTATTTCACTTTTGATTGTAAATAAAATGTCTTTCAAATTTTAAATGAGAAAAATTTAATATTAATGAAATTGATTTTTTCTTGTTTATTTAAAAACACCTTGTTATGTTGACACTGATGTATTTTTGTAACATTTTGGGATTATTTCTCAGAAATTAAGAGTCATCATTGCAGAACCTTACAATGACTAACTCGAAAGGAAATTCAGTGGATAAATTAAAATTATTAAAAGTAAATTCCCGATTTGATTCTAGTCGCTAGGATGAAGTGTCCCCTTAATTGATAGGTAAAAAATGCAGAAAAATTTCCAATATTTCCGAATTTAGCAAGAAAATATTTTTCAGATCTTGCAAGCATGGAACTGAGCATTTATTTTCTGAAGCTATTAAATATATGTGAAACCAAACAGAAAGATTTCCTCCTGAAAATGCTGAAAAATTATTGTTCTTGCATCATAATTTCAGGCTTTACAATGATAAATGATGTGTAACATTATTCAGTACACTTATGTGCTAAGTTAAGTAAATATTAGGAAATTTTTTTTGATAATAAATGTACTGAAATGTAATTCTGCAATACTTAAAAGCATATTTTTAAAAAATTATTTTGAATTTATTTGGCTAAATATCAGTGTAGTATTCGGCCAGACCAAATATTCGGCAAATGGGCCGAAATGTTCATTACATCTCTATTATAAACTAATAAATTTATTGTGGCATGACAATATCATCAGAATTTAATTTATTTTTTTATAGAAATTATTTTTAATAGCTTTTTGTATATCTTGATGAAAGCATTTTTATAATTTGACCAATTATAATTTTAAGTGTCTTGGATTTGTTGATATCCATGATATAGCAGGAAAACAAACCTAGATAAAAATTTGCTAAGTTTTAAAAATTCTGCTGAAGAAAATGAAATGAATTTTTTTAAAGTTTTTGTCACTGAAATTTTAATTTATTGAATAAGTTTAGCAAATATATATTTCTATGGTTAGTTAGAAATAAAGTATTACCTGATTAGTATTCTTTTTCTTATGTAATAGAGTAAAATATTCCATTTAGCAATGAAAAAAGAAACTGTTACAGTATGTTGAATTTGTCATAGATGAAGTTTTATGTTTGAGTACAAAAATAATGCTATCTTCTTTCATTATGCAATTTTTTATTTGTTATTCTGGGTTTATCCACAGATGAGTCCTAATTGATTCACAGATTGTTTTAATTTAATTAAGTACCAGTCATAATATATTTTCAAGTAATTGAATAATTTTTGATATTGCATAATTTCAGCTGAGTCATTTGTGTTCAAAAAATTGCATTTATATTAAGAAATAAATGATTGTTCATGTTTTAAAATTTATGTTTGATATTATGAAAAATTTATTACCATTATCAAAACAAAAAAAATGCCTTTTATCTTTAAAAAAATAAAGCAAATTATTTTTTAATTTAATATGAAAATAGGTTGTTAAGTTATCCTGAACTTGAAAGTTTTATTTTATATCCCTAGGAATCTTTTGAAATGTAAAAAATGTGACTCAAAGTCATCAGTTCTATTGCAAAAGAAAGATCCGTTTTGTAGGTATGAATTTATTTGAAAGCTGTTTTTTTAACTGTACATTATAGTTGATATTTTGTTTTTTAAATATCAGCCTGTGTAAATACATAATCTTTGAAAAAGTAGCACAATATGTAATAATATGCTTTTCTGTATGAATATCTAATCATAGTTTTATAAAATTTGCATTATAGGATTTAATTTTTTTTTTTTTATAACCACTAGGAGGGCTCTGATCTTCACCTCAAGCAACTGTTAAACTAAAAATATTATGCAATAAAATTTCAGCATTGTATACATATCAAATATATAATATTACTAGCTGATCCCGTGTAGTGCATCTGCACACCATTATCCGCACATTTCACCGTACACCATGCTTTTTCAGCCAAATTGGCACATTCTGTCTCCGTAGTTCAAGAGAGGGGTTAAGGTTCATTTGGGCCGCAGCCCCCGTAAATATGACAGATATGGCTTGATGAAAATGGAAATTATACATATTAGTTAATGCATGTAGAAAATAATTTATTAATAAATAATATTAGAAAGAAAAATGTGTGAAGATTTCTTGAAATTTTTTCATTTTCAAGGATTAAAAATAAAACGATTAAGCTATCAAAGTGATACTAAAAGGATGAGATAATTTTGGGAGACAGAGGAGGTAATGAAGTGAGTGAAAACATTTGGGGGAAAATTTTGCCACTCAAGGTCAGAACCTGCAGCATTGGAATAGGTGGTCGATGTCTTGATGTCTCTGCTATCGGAACACACAGATGAAGGTGAAACAGGGGTTTTTATAATTTTGGATGTCATTTATATCATAGTTTGGGATTTTAGAGATTGCTGAATTTCAGATGGAGGGAAGAGTTGGATGTAGCTTTTGAATAAACTTTTTTTTTTTATGTAGAAAAACCCAAGTTGCTGATTTCAAGTATTTTGACTTGAATGTTCTCTATCTCGGAGACTGTGTGCTTCATTTCCAATTGATCGCTTTTGAATCATTTCATCCAAAGTTTATTATATTGTAAGAAATATTGTGAAATCTATATCTTAAAACTCATTTTTTGCGAGAAAAAATTGTTTTACACCAGAATGAATATAGTAACAGGCTATTCTTATGAAGTTATGCCTAACATGGCAGAGGCCACTGGTTTTATTTTTTAAGCAAACCATTTGTTGCCATCGGCAAAAGAGAAATTAACCCTTTTTTTCCGCCACATACCTTAGTGTTTTATATATATATAGATATGAATGAAAAAAATTATATCAAATACATGTATGTTAGGTTTAAAATAATCTTGGTGTAAGGCATTTGATAAACACGCTACCTATTTTGGCTTAGCTTTTAAATATGTAGTGATACGAATTAAAGTGTGAAAGTAAGTAGGTGATACAGTATTAGCATTTAATGTATATGTTCCTAGATTTCTTCTTTTGTGTAGTGCTTTTATAAAAATAACATTGTGAAACAAACTTGCATTTTGAGTTCTGGATTTGTATTTTCCATAATGAATGAAAGTAATGTGATATGCAGGCCATTTGCAAGTGAGTTCCTTCCTTATAGAGAGAGAAGATATTCTTTAAATAATGTATTCTATTAAAATAATTAACATATCATGTTTTAACTTTAGAGAGCTGTGATGAGTGAATTAAGGAAAACTTTGTGTAACTTATGTTCTAGTAATTTAACTTTTAAACATTATGCAAATATGTTATTATTGAATAGTTATATTTCTTTTAAAAAATTGTACATTATTTTTAATACTTTAGCTGGAATAATGATATCAATTTCACTTTTTTAGGCAATGTTTTTTTGAATACTGTACTCACAAATTTCGATCTACAATTGGCAAATCTAAGAAAATCAAGCATGGAGATAGAGTTTTAATAGCCTGTTCTGGCGGCCGAAAGTCAACTTCACTTCTGCATATGACTAAAGATGTATTATATTCATTAACATATCTTTATATGTGTAATTTGCTTTATATTTTTTGTAGTGCTGTTAAAAACAAAATAGAGTCTTGTGATGTAATGTATAAAACTTTATAAATAACCTTAGGAATGCACTCTCCTGTTTAAACCACTTTTATAGCATTTATTTATAATTAAAAAAAAAGACAAAGGAAGGCGGATCCTTATAGTTAAAGACATCAATGAAACATAATTAACAAATCTTTTGTAACTTTTTCATTCATATTTGTATGAAAAATACTATCATTTGCATTTGCTTTATAGATATTTTTTTTAAGTGAGTCATTCTTGAGTTGCAAATTTGTTTAAATCTATTGTGTTTATAATGTCTCCATTTTTTTTAAATTGTTTTTTTTTTAAATTTGCATGTTTTTATAAACATTATATCGCATGTTTTCTTTGAAAGAAGCAAAAAATTTCAAATAAATGGTAATAAGTAAGATTTTTAAATTATAATATGCTTTTTATATGCCTAATAATATGCAAAGAAATACTAATAAATATTAAGATTTTTTTAGTGTTTCCTTTTTTATTTTCTTCTTGATGTCTTATGAAAAAGAAGATACTTCTCCGACAGTAGTTGCCAGGTGTAAATGCTGCCAGAAATATCACTTTTCAACTAACATGCCCAGTGACAGAATACTTTTCAATAGTCTGCAACGGAGGTTGTGTCTTTTAAAAATAGTCTGCAGAATAGTGCGCGACTATAAATATTTTGCTTTCTTTTTTTTGAAATATTTATATCAACCTACAACTATTAAAATACGACAAACATAAATTAAAAACCATATAACATCTTTATTATTTGTATAATATAATTGTATAAATTAATAAACACACACACAAAAGCATATGAAGATTAATCTTTTCTTTGGGCAGATAATTAACAATAATGAAGCATCAAGTTGTTTCACAAGTAATATTAAGCATGCTATACAAATACCTATGCAGAAAATTATATTTGGGTACTTTTCCGCTTTAAACACAGTAGTTGGTGCCTTTCTGTTTTGGTGAATTTTTCAAAACAATACATCACTAGCTCATATAAATGAAATATTCTTCAATATGTTAGATGTTATTTAAAAATTTATGCCTTCTGTTTATTGTAAAAAAATTAAGTGTGTTAAAAAATGTCTTTCTTGTATGTTTTAATTTAAAATGCATTAAATAATTGCTTTTTTAACAAAACAAAAACTTTGAAACTTATTAGTACATTTATCCTGATATGCATTTTAATGGTTTGTATGCAAACTGATAAATTGTTCTGCAATTATACATATATAAGATTTCATAGTATCATTGTTTATTATTTAAAACAAGGAAGAACAGAGCTGTCTTCCTCTAAAATTCTTGATACAACTTTTGATTTTATAGAATTTTGCATTTGCACATATGTAGATACATTTTGAAAGTGTGTATAATAATGAATTCCATATTTCTTAACTAATGCTTAGAACATTTAAAATTGGGGCAATCTTGGCTTGAACTCTGTTCCTTGTCTTTATCAATTTCAGAATTTGTTCTTTTATGGCTCCTGTTTTTAAAAAATGATTGATTTGCAGCCGTAGAGATCGATCGAAACTTCGGAGGTTTATTTTCAGGCTGGCGTAAATAATGCTGCTTTAAGTTTTTTCGTAATAATGTAGCATCGCAATCAAAACAACGAATTTTATCTATATACGCAGCCATCTCAAAGTAAAAACCACGTGTTATTTCCAGAAACCAAAGGCTCCGTGCTAGAAACGTATCGGAATGAAACGCGTAGAAAACATTGGCCGTGACCAATACCGATATGAGGCAGCGTACTTCAAGGTCAAATCGCAGTCACTAGGTCAGCTAGGGAAGTCCATTCAGCATAGGGAAGAAAGAGGAGGGGGGGGGGCCGAAGATTGCGCGAGGGCTAGAGGATTGTATATTTTAGCAATGTGAGTAATATAATAATTGCTAAGTTCTTTAGAAAGTGTGATTAATAACTTTGATATTTTCATGATGGGATTTATTTTATGAGCACATGATAAACTTTATTACAAAATAGTCTGCAGACACTGTTCCAAAATCTGCGACGTACGACGCAACGTCGTGGTGTTTCTGCCATTGGGCTAACATGCAGTTACTTAAATATTTGCAAATGTGTAAATTTGGCGGGGGCGGCCAATTTTTTCCCTTGTGCATTATTACTATACTTTTTGCAGTTGGTGCATATTTTGACTGCTATCAACCTAATGGAAAAGTTCTTAAAAGTGCTGTTAATATTTTTAATAACTGTACTAAATATATTGACTTGTATATCATTTAACTGTAGTAGTAGCATGAAACATATTTACCTTTCATCTATTATTTCCAAATCAGAAGCAGCATCCACTTTTCTCAGGTGATACTTTAGGCATTTAAGTGATTTTTCAGGCTTTCAATGATTTTTAAACTTTAGCATCTTGGAGACAGTATTTTATTTGGTGCATTCCTATACTTTGTATTCTCTTACATATTCTATATTATCAAATATATTTTGCCCTTGTTTAATGTTTATTTGACACTAAGAAATTTCCAGATCATAATTTAATTAAATTAAAATATTTATAAGATGATAGTTATTTGTTTCATTAAAACTGATCAACGACACCATTAAATGAATAAAATCATGATTAATATATTACTTTAAAGTATAAAATAAAATATTTGATTTGTTCTTATATTAAAACAAAGTTTCTAATTTAAAAAATTTCTTCATTTGAAACCAAAAAATTCACGAAGCAAATTTCTTCATACCATAGCAAGGAGGGGGAAAAAAAAATACTTATATTTTTTTCTTTTAGGCTCTAGATTCTGCAACTGCTAAACAAATATCATTTGTTCCTGAAATACTCTTTATTGATGGTGAGTTGTAATTGTATGGCATTTTTTATTATTTCTGCTTATTATTTGAAAGTTTTATTCTTAACATTTAAATTCTTTTGCTTTTCAGGATTTCATAATAATTTTTTAATCTTATTTAACAATGAAATATTGTGAGATTTTCAGTTTTGTAATTTCTTACTTTCCATAGACATAGCAATATTCAGTATTGTTTAATGGTAATTTGAAATATAATGTTTCTAATTTAATTTTTTCTTTCATAACTGTTAAGGTCATCACATTTTCTCGAATAATAATTTCATACAAAGTTTTTTAACCTTATATTTATTAAACAGAAAATTGAAAGTGTCTGAATATGGGTAGTTGTTACTTTCTATGCATAATGATTTGTTGTACTATGATGATTGTTATGTTGTTGCTTATTATGGAGAATTGTTAATAATAATATAATATCTTAAAATTATGCTGACTTATTTCTTCTATTTGCTCGGTATTTAATCAATAATCTGGATATTAATAAATCCAGATTGTTGATACAATGCAATATGCTGGTTTAATATTTAGTCCTTGGGAAACATAAACTCATTTTTTTTATATTACCTTATATTCAAATTTTATTTCAAGAGTTTGACTTGCAAACCAGTTTAGAAACAATTCATCATATTAATAGATGTCTGCAAAATATTTTGACTTGCTTTTCTTATGATATATAATGTGTTTATAGCTAGCATAGTAATTGTCTTTTTTTTAAGCTTGAATCTAATTCTGACTTTTTAAAACCATGTATTAAAACAATTGGATGCTTAAATATCATTAAATGTAGCACAAATCTTATTGAAAGAGGAAAAAAAAAAAAAAAAAAAAAACTGTTAAAGTAAAATTCACCAGCGTGGACCGAAGCAAGAGAAAGAATAATTTATTATATACAAAAGCAGAGGTATATGTACATTGAAAGTAAATATTAACCAATAAGAGAAGAGCGCGCTTCTAAAAATAGAACATGACATCATACACTAAATAGTGAAACAGGAAGTGGATGATGCGCGATTACAGATTGAATATGAAATCATAACACTTCCCCTTAAGCGCGCATCCATATAGAACACAAACATAGCAATTTATATAGTTTACATTTAGATAAGTTTTTCGTGAACAGATCAGTAATTTGATTTTCAGTACAAACATATTTAACACGAATGCAATGATTAATTCAAGTTTCTCTTATGAATTTCAGTTTCACATCTAAATGTTTTAATCTTCCACACACATTTTCATTAGTTACACTTTTAATCGCAGATTGATTATCTTCATATATAAAAATACTATTTATATGAGAAATTTCATTTAAAACACTTTTATAATATAAGAGATCTTGCGGTGATTTACTTAAGGCAATTATTTCAGCTTCTGTGGAAGAAAGAGATATGCAGTTTTGCTTTTTACAACACCATAAAATAGGACAGTTACAAAACATAAGTACATAACCTGACACAGATTTTCTATCAATAGTATCAGAAGCCCAATCAGCATCAACATATAAATCAATATTAAAATTAGGATTATGCAGCTTTTTATACACTAATTTGAAATTTTTAGTACCTTTTAAATACCTTAAGATCCTTTTGAGTCCTGTCCAGGCACAACAGTAGGTTTCTCCTGAAGCTGGCTGAGAGTTCACTGAAAATAAAATGTCTGGTCTTGTCGTAACAGTAAGGTATAGTAAAGAACATATCAGTTCACGGAAAGGTCCTTCAAACAGTTCACTATTTGCAAAATCTGCTGGAGTACATTTCGGTTTCAGTGGTGTAGAACAGGGTTTACAGTCAGACATGTTGAAACGTTTTAACATTTTATCGATATATTCTTCTTGATCAAGTTTCAATTCTGTTGGCGTAAACACTAGTCTTATTCCTAGAAATTCTATAGCTGGTGCAGATTTAGACATCTCGAATTCATTTTGCAGAAGATTGATCACGGTTTTCACTTCATCTGGGTCGGAACCAGCTATCAATAAATCATCGACGTATAAACAAATGATTATCTTTCTACCTTTTTCTTCCTGAATGAAAATACATGGATCAGAAGTAGACTGCTTGAATTTCACTTTGTTCATAAACTGTTGGAATTCGTGAAACCACTGTCTTGGAGCTTGTTTGAGACCATAAAGACTCTTGTTCAGTTTGCAAACTTTCCTTGTCCCATCATCATAGCCTTGTGGTTGACTCATGTACACGACTTCATCCAAATCTCCATTCAAGAAAGCTGTTTTCACATCCATGACGTAAGAATGCAAATTTTCTTGAAGGATGAGGACTAACACCAATCTTAAGGATGGCATACTGATGACTGGAGAAAAGGTTTCTGTGTAGTCAACTCCCTCTTTCTGCATAAAACCACGAGCCACTAGACGAGCCTTGTATTTTCCATCTCTTTTCCTTTTAAAAATCCATTTGCAGGTAATTGGTTGTTTTTCTTTTTCGGGTAACTTGACCAAGTCCCAAACTTTATTTTTCTCCATGGAAAGCATTTCTTCATCCATAGCACTCTTCCAATTTGATTGCTCTTCGTCTGGGAGAAATTTAATTTCATCAAAAGTTAACTCTTCATTTGTTGCAGATAAAACTTCATTAAATGGATATCTCACTGGAGGCTTTCTTTCTCTTTGAGATCTTCTGAATTCTGGATACTTATCATCTATTGCTCTTTCAGTTTCTTCTAGTTGGATATCCGTTTCAGTTTCTTCCCCTAACTCAGATGTCTTCTTGATTTTCAATATTTGGAGTCGCTGCCAATTTATCAGAAATTATTTTCTTTTCATCAAAACGAACGTTTCTTGACACGGTAACTCTTCTTGTCACAGGATCCATGACTCTATATCCCATGCTTGAATATCCAATGAAAATCATCTTTTTCGATTTTGGATCTAATTTTCTTCTTTGAGTTTCTGCAACTTTGATGTAGGCATCACATCCAAAAATTCGAATTTTACTTAAATCTGGCTTTGTAGAATATTTCAGTTCATAAGGAGTATGGTCATTGATACTAGTGCATGGAATTCTGTTGTGCAAGAAAGCAGCAGTTTGAATTGCATATCCCCAACAACTTTTTGGTAATTTGGAATTGTACAACATAGCACGAGCTTTATCAAAAAGAGTTCTGTTCATTCTTTCTGCAACCCCATTCAACTGAGGAGTATATGTGGACATGGATCAATTTCAACACCTGCATTTCTTGCAACTTTTTGTAATTCCCCAGACACATACTCTTTAGCATTGTCACATCGAATTCTTTTGACAGTATCATTTACTTTCAGAAATTTATTGAATTCTACAGCAATATCACTTTTCTTTTTAATCAAGCGCACTTCACAAAAACGAGAATAATCATCAACAAAAGTAAGAACGTAGCACTCACCTGATAATGTTGCTGGTTCAACAGGTCCACATAAATCTGAATGAATCATTCGCATAGGAGCACTTTCCCTTCTGCGGTTCCCTATTCCAATAGGTTCCGCTGACTGCTTAGCGAGAACACAGTTTTCACAAAATGAATCGCTTATTGGTAATCCAAGTTTTCTCAATGCATGATTTCCTGAGTGTCCTAATCGGCGATGCCAAAGTTCAGCTTCTTCCGTTTCGGCTACAAATGTATTCGAAACAGTTGGAATGAAGTCACTGACGTACTGTCCCTTGGAACTAAGTTCGCACAACACAATAGTTTTGTTCTTTCCTTTGACAATGACCTTATTATCCTTGAAAAGTACAGAATACCCAGCTTTTTGTATTTGTTTTGCCATTAAGTTCAGGAATAAACAACACGTTTGTCAGGGCAATTTCTTGTCCATTCTTTAGCCTGCCACGTATTACACCTGTACCTGCGACTTCTAGTAGGCTTGATTTAGCTGCACAGGACACAGTTCCGGAAGATGGTTTTAATTCTTCAAACCATTCGCGTTGAGAACACATATGGGAAGTAGCACCCGAATCTACGATAAATTTCTTTACTTCTCCTTCACCAACAACAAAGGAGACTGCCGCTGCTTCTTCTTTAAATGGCGGTTTCTTACGGGTCAAGTACCTACAGTTTCGTTTCTTATGGCCGAGCTTGCCACAATGATGACAGACCACAGTCTTATCACAAAATCTTGCTATATGTCCCTTTTTATTACACTTGAAACAGACCACAATTCGTTGATTTGTCGGAAAAGCAACATCATTTGAGGATTCACTTCTCGGTGCTTTCGTTTCAGACACCCGCCGGTCTTTCAGCAACGCTTCGGCATCTAACAGTATGCTAACAACAAATTTAAGGGAAACATGTTCTGAAGGTTGGTTTTCAATAGCAGATTTCGTAGAATCATATTCAGGAGGCAATGACATCAGGATATAAACGATAATGTCCATGTCACTGATTTTCACACCGCACGATTTTAACTGATTCACAAGTCCGTTAACTTCATTTAGATTTTCTTGCATGGATACTTCCTTCTTCTTTTTCAGCATAGCAAGACGTTTTCTTATTAAAATTTGATTTACAGCTCCATCCCTTAAGTAAGTGGATTTCAGTTTCTGAAAAATGCTGGCGCAAGTATTTTCATACGATAGGGACAACAAAACCTTGTCGCTAAGAAACGATAACATCAAGGCATAAGCCTTCTTACTTGCCGAAACTTCATTTTCTTTCGTTTCGTCAGCTTCTTTACTTAAAAACTTATCTAAGTTTTTCGCTACGAAAATCGACTCGATTCTTCTCGCCCAAACGGCAAAATTTGCCCCGTCAAACTGATCAACGCAATATTTCAGTTCAGCATCCATTTCTGAAACGATACTGGGCCAAAGGGAACCACGCTCTGCTGTTAAAGTAAAATTCACCAGCCGTGGACCAAAGCAAGAGAAAGAATAATTTATTATATACAAAAGCAGAGGTATATGTACATTGAAAGTAAATATTAACCAATAAGAGAAGAGCGTGCTTCTAAAAATAGAACATGACATCATACACTAAATAGTGAAACAGGAAGTGGATGAGTAATTGATGTGATGTGCGATTGCAGATTGAATATGAAATCATAACAAAAACAAACAATCAAGCCAAAGCTATTTGTCTAAATACTTGATAAAAGCACAACATATCTAATTTTGACTTTTATTTTAAACATAGGATGATTTATTTCTTGTTCTGTGGAATATATTTCAAACATGAATAAATTTGCACCAGTCATGGTTTGATGGGTACAAATTGCCTCTTCATTCGAGAGATTTCCCATCAAATTTGACGTGTTTAAATAGATATATATATGCGAGAGAAATGTTTAACATTGATTGAAAACAAATAAAATAAACATATGTTTTATGACAGGAAATATTTTTTTTATTTACATATTTTTTTATTCAAAAAAACCCTTGGTAAACAACATCCAAACTATATCACGTGCATGAAATACCACTGACATAATTTACAACTTTCTATTAAAAATGGAAATTAATTTGAACTATATGATTAATATAATTTAAAATTTCTTGGGAACTATTGATCATAACGAAATAAATTTTATATTAATTGATAGAAAATTTTATTTCACTATTTTAGAGCTATTAAATTTGAAATTAGAACAACAATTACTCTTTTAAATCTAAAATTACTGAAATTTAGGTTCTCTAACAATGAAATAATGCTGTTTAACTTCTTGCAGTGCTATGGTGCAAGTTTTATTGTTGGTGATGTCAGAGTATTACAGAGAGATAGATCTGTGCTATTATATTAGTAATACACTTGTAATAGTGAACATTGGTATCAATTGTAGCTATTTTTATATTTACATTCTGATCTCCCCTTGATTTTCAACATGTTTCAAATTACTGTTCCTGAGTTGTTAAGAAGAATGCCTTGTCCTTCTCTCTCTGTTTTCATTATATCTAGTTCCTTTAGCCTTTTCCTTATGTGCAGTGCAAATGCTGATTAGCAGAATTTTTTCTTTTGCGCATGTTGCTCAGGTGTTTTATGGCACAAGAGCCATTGATTTGACTATGTTGTGCCAAACGAAAGTGATATCAATGTATAAAAGGGAATTAAAACAATTTTGGAGAGACAGGTTAAAAAACACACAGTAAAGTAAAACCAAAAATTAAATCAGTGAATAAAACTTAATGGACTTTAAAAAATGCAAAACGGTTAGCGTGGAGCGTTTTATCAAGTAAGGAGGAAAGTGAAACTAAAGGTGCTTGAAAAAATTGTATATACCGAGCATTAACATTTGTGCATTCTATAAGTACATGGCGGATGGACATATGACAGTTACAATGAGAGCACATTGGTAGTTTTTCTCCAAACAACTGGTGAAGATGAGTAAATCTGGTATGTCTGATGCGCAAATGAGTTAAAAGAGTATCCGCTTGCCTGTTTGTTAATGAGGGCCAATGTTGCGCAAAGGGTTTCACAGCGTGGAGTTTATTATCAGTCTCTAAATTCCACTGCTCCTGCCATTTGGGATGAAGAAGCATTTTTACGTGCTTTTTTTAAATCACCTACAGGGATAGTGATATCCATTTGAGCGACTGCCGATTTAGCTGTCTTGTCAGCCTGCTCTCTATCCACAATTCCAACATGAGATGGTACCCAACGGAACATATATGTTGCACCAGCAGTTCATTAGAATGCCCTCCACCTCTCTGTGAGCTAATCTTTGGGATGCTGTAAGCACCCTGTATTTTGTATTAGTTATGTGTGTTGAATAGATTAATTGCTAATGAGAAAGGACAAGCATAAGTAACTGCATGGACTGTTGACAGAAAATACTGTTACAAAGCTATAAAGTCGTTTCCCTGAGATCCTAATCTTGGCGACTTGGTGGCAAAGTTGGCGACTTTGGCAACAAAAGGAATTTTGTAGAAGGACGTCGAACTTTCAACCTATTTCTATTGGCTTCATGAACTTTCTGGAGATTACGTCTCTTCCTACGTAATGAAGTCACTTCCTGTTGGAGAAGTATAAAAGCAAGCTCTGAAGCCAAGAGTTGTCAGTTGGATTTTGATCAGCAAGCAAGCTCGTGAGCTGATAAGAAGCCTTTGAGCACTGCGTTGAGATTTAATGGTAATCTCTGTTGTGAATTCTTACAAGTGCTATTTTATACTTGTGCCACATTTCTTTGCTTAGAATATTTGTAAAATAATGAGCTTTATTTTTTTAATCCTGCTTATTGGACTGCATTCACAAACACCCACAAGTCGATTTTGTCACAATATAGATTTTATCATCCAGTCTTTTGAAAAAGGAGTCAGCAGTTTCTTGTTTCTCCACAAAAATCCTTGCTTTAAAAGAAATCTTTTTTTTTCATTCATAATCTGGAGGTTAATAAGTAGTCATATAAATGTATTTTGTGGTTTTCATTTCACTCATTGAAGGTAGTTATTACTAGCCAGATATTTTTTTACTGGAATCCTTTTTATTGAAAGAGGTTCTGTTATGTATTATTAATATTACTTTAACTACTGGGTTTGAAAACATTCACACGCTGAATATCTAGAATAATTTCATATCTCGATTGGTTTAAATTATTGATTTCTTAATACATCTTATTATTGTAACATATCTGTAATTCATCAATTTTTTAATTATTATTTTTTTACAGAATCAATCTCGCAACCTTTAGAAGATGAGAGAAAGAATCTTCACGGCATATTGAATGAATTAAAATCCTATGGATATCCTGTTCTGTGTTCGTCACTGGAAATGGTAATAAAAATTCCTTCTTCTGAAAGATCAGAGAATCTTGTATAGAGTTTACTTATTAATATTTTTCCTTTGATGAATAAAATGCCCATTAAATTTTTACTGGAATTAACTTAATTCTGTATAAATGTTAAACAATTTATACTGCAGAGTAATTTTAAGATGTCCAATAATATTCAAATTTCAAATATTATTATTATGGCATTTAGAAATGTGTATTGAAAGAAAATTAAAACATGTCTAAAGTCTTATACCAATTCTGATTTCCCCTGCTGAAAATTGTACATAATTTGTTTAAATTCTTAGATTGTACACTTAACATCAGTATATCTTCGCAACTCTAAGGTATAACAAGAGATGAATAAATGTTTTTTTCTTAATGTTGTATGCACTATACAGGTATGATAAGCACTAGATGTTGCAACTATTTTATGTTGGTCTTCAGGGACAAATAAGACACATTTACTCTAAATAAAACCTCATAAAATTATTAGTTTTGGTAACGTTTGCTTAATATACGATGCAGGCAATTTGAATCTTTGATAAAAATGAGTGGGAAATATAGGCAACAATTATTTATTACGAGGTGATTCTGTAAATGTTGAAATTGCCTATATTTGAAACTTTTACAGTTAATGGAAAGATGTTTGTTATACCTGAAAATTTGTACCTAACCATTTTGTAAACAAGCTGAAAAAAGTGGAACCTCACTTAACGAGAACCTCTCATAACAAGTAATTTGCATACCGAGCATTACAAATTGTAATAAAATTACTCGCTTAATGAGCGACGTTTCGCATAACAAGTGATCAAGGGCTTATCTAGAGATCCCTCATTTCTTCTTGGAAGAAGTTTTGGCTGGAGAGCAATGTCAAATGTGACTTTGAGGAGTTTGAGACAGTACCTGTTGAGTCTGTAGTCGACAAGATTGTGTCCTTGGCCAAGATTTGGGGGCCGGAGGTCAGTGTTGTAGTGGCAAATTTTTCAGTGGGAGAACGCTAAAAGTTCCATTATTTTATGTACACTTTTTTTTGAAAATAACATGTAGAAGTGTTACAGAAACTTTTGTTTCTAACTGCATTTGGTTTAAAATTCTCTAAATTATAACCACTTTAAAGCAAGGTTTTTCCCATTTACTGTAAATTCATAACATAATTTAATGCTAAATAAAAAAACAGTCATTACAAAATACGTACACCATACATATGTATTCATTTTTTTTTCCATTTAAACTTTAAAGATGTATTTACAAAAATTCAAGAAAAATGTTTTCATTCACGATGTCATCAATGTTTTCAGGTTTTCAGTCAAATATGCCTGCAGCACTGCAACAGCAGCAAGAAATGATACTGCACATGGAACTTTTACTTTTTAACCAACTTTAAAAGGACGAAAAAATTTTTACAGTTCATGAAAATTCTACAATTTATAAAAAAAACTGCAAAATTGACGAAAAAATGGGATTTTATCGAAAAACCAGTTGGGGTACGCCATTCCCCCGCGTACCCCTGCTAGAGGTGGATATCAATTATATTGAAGAGCTTGTGGAAGAGCACATCCAAGAGCTAGCTCTTGTTTTCTGCAAATCAAATTTGCATTCCAAGTTGGATGATTCTGTGATAGAAGAAAAGATGAAGATGATTCATGCTCTTTAACAATTCACACTTCTTTGAACAAATGTTATACATAAAATTTTTCGAGTATTTTTCGGCTTGGAATGCATTATTGTATTTTACATTAATTTATATGGGAAAAATTGTTTTGCTTAACTAGTTGTTGTTGTTTCATGTCCCCCTGGCCCAAGATTAGACCAGGTCCATGACACCATGTCGCTCTAACAACTCCACAAGCCCTTTGCCCTCCCCACTCCACAGCTGTCTCGCAGAGGCGCCAGTGCAGTCAATGATATGGGCAGGAGAAGCAGGACAGGAACAAGGGCAAGAAGAAAAAGTCTTTTCCTTATCGATGAATTTTAAGCTTTTAATGTGTCCACTACGCAACCTGGCCAATGCAGTCTGAGCGGATCTTGTGCCTACGGACTGTAGAGACAGACCAGGACGGTTCCCGGCATGCTTAATTGGTGTTTCACATTATGTGTAAGATTCTGGAACGAATTATGCTCGTTAAGGGAGTTTCCACTGTACATGCACCAATTTTTGTTGAATTCATGAAATTTAGGAAACTTGATTTAGAAGATTATTAAATTATTTTATACCTTCAAACTGTATGCATTCCCATTGTAAAAAGAGAAAGTTTAAAAAAGGGAAGGGAACTGTATTGCAGTTTTGGCAAATATATATGTGTAAGCTTATAATTCATGTGTGATAATCAGTTGAGAAAATTCAGTCTGTATGCAAGAAAGGTAATTTGAATTCTGATTTGAAAATGAAATACTTTTATAAACAGCTCAATTAATAGCTCTATAATGAATTGTTTAGTGGTTTTTGAGTAGTTCAAAATCACATTAAAAGGGTAGTTAATTCAGTTTGACATTTCTAACAATGCTAATTTATCTTGACATAGCAACATCCATCAGTTTCAGTTTACTTTCAAATGAATTTTTTGTATTTTGATTTTATTTGATTTCTAAAGAACACACTTTTTTTTCTTTTGTAAGAAATTAATACTCTATATCTGTTTTCCTAGTAAAATGTTTTTTTGTTTCAAATTTGAGTCATATACTTGTTTCGCATATATTTGCATTGCAGAGATTCATATTAATAAATTCAATGTGTTAATATTTTAAAATTAATTTTATACAATTTTCTTCAGGTGTGTAAACTAAATGGTAATCAAGATATTTTTTGGAACTTTAGCAACATTGATTTGGTTAATGACTTTCCAGTATGTGCTGATTCAAAAAACTGTATCCAAGAATGTATGGAAGATATGTCTTTATCTGCTAAAATAGACTTCATCAAACATATTAGGTATGTAGAAAAATCATATCTTCAAGTAAAAATGTGTAATTGTAAGAGTGTAAATGTGTTTACTAGCATATGATTACCTGAATTTTGTAACTTATTTGGTAAAATTTTTATCACTGATTACTCTCTTTCAAATTATGAATTAAAAAATAAATAATTTGACTGGATTGCTGCTATAAATTCTTTACCACTCTTATTAACCAGTGGGAGTGGCCTCCCCTAAACTTTCTTGTATCAAATCTGCTCTATGCCAAGAATGCCACAAGGCGCAAAAGGCGGGGATAGAAACGGAAGTTTAACTCATCATCACACAATAATGGCCTTGTGTCATTGTGCGATGAGAAAAAACGAATAGGTGATTTGAACAACTTTTTTCAACCAATTGAAACGAAAATTGGTTCTACAATTAAGATAAGAAGACCACATATCAAGTTTTATTTATTTAAGACATAAGGTTAAGAACTTATCATATTAACAAGTGTGGGATTATACAGACTGACAGACAGTCAACCCTTTGACGGATTTGGCCCAAAATTTTATATGGACCTACATTCCTGATGATAAAACTGTGTACCAAATTTTATCCATCTAGCCGTTTAAGTTTTTGAGTTATCGCATTTACATGAAGACGGACAGACAGATTTCCTGTGGACTGATTATGTCCAAAATTTGATAGAAACCTGCAAATTATGTGTAAAGATCACATACCAAATTTCATTACTCTAGCTGTAATAGTTTTCGAGTATTGTGTTCACAGACGGAAATAATTCCAAAATTGTGTTGTTTGGACTCCAGGAGATCTAAAATGTGGAGATTCGTCAAAATCTCGAGTTCGAATTTTTGGACGATTACAATACTTTCTCTTTGTATACTTTGTATATGAGAAAGTAAAAACATGTGCATTTATAAAATTGCTTTTAATTCTTCAAACTCCTAGTTGTTCAAAACTAGCATTGTGTAAAGTTTTTTTTTTTTTTTTAATGAATGTAAATGTTAAATAGAGATATACCAAATGTTTCAATTTAATAATTTCGATTATTATTATTCAATTTATATTCGTGTTCCAATTTTTTAAGAATTGTTTATTAATTTAATATTCTGGGGGAGCAACTATTTCAAATCTGATGCACATTAGTTTTAAAGACAGTTTGACTACTAATGTGTCTTAACTACTAATAGTTGTATTTGAAGATGATATTTAATAATTCCATATTCTGCTAGAAAGAGAAAAGACTGTGATTTCTTCTCAAAACATTCCTTTGCCATGCTTGTGCTTTTGAAATTTACCTTTTATGAGAGATTTTTTAACCTTGATATTCTATTATTTATTAAGATTTCAGGGATATTTCACATCCAATGTTTGTAAATATATTTTATTTAAATTTGGAAAAAATTTAAGAAGAATAATAAAAATTCATTCTGTCTGCTGTGATTTTTATTCAAACGGATATTCTTTGGCTGACATGTAATATAAAATGTTTTGTTATAGTTTCTGATTTTTCAGAATGTACTAATAGACTGTTAATAGTAATATTGTTAATTAAAATATAATTTTCCTGATTATGCAAATTAAATAGGAAATTTAGTTACATTAAAAATTAAATTTGCTATTCAATACTGCATTATGAAGTTCAAATAAATGAGAATCCTGCTAGGCTGAAAATTATTAAATCCATTTCTCCACATCACTTTGTTTTTACAGAATATTCTCTGTTGGTTCAGAAAATATGCTCACAAATGTTAGAAAGTTTAAAGAATATATGCTAAAGTGTTTTGGGAAACAATCTGTATTTAAAACTCTATTTATATGTTTTCTATGATAATGACGCATATTTTTTTTTGTATCATAATTTAGATTGTTACTAATAACAAATATAGCCAGTCGTGGTGGTTTCAAGCATGTATTTGTTGGAGATACTTCATGCAGTTTGGCTGAAAACTTATTAAATGATATAAATTTAGGAAGAGGATCTCAAATTTCTGCTGATACAGTAAGCAAATATTTTATGAACTTTAAAAACATGATTAAAAATGTTGGATTTTATGTACTTTTTCCATGGACACTAATATTTATATTGTGAGTTTAAAAATTTATTCTCAATCCAAACACATTGAAAAAATGAGGTTAATAAACCTTAAAATTTAGAAATTATTGTGATAATTCAATTCATAGTTGTTAATTAATCATTTTTATTATAAAATATTTTGAATCCACTATTACAGTTAATAATATTATGGGTGTGATTATTTTTTTACATTTTGTTACATTCTGCTCTTGAATTAAAATTAATGAAAAAATAATATTTTTAGACCAAAATGGCAATTTTCTTTTCATTACAAAGAATATTTTTGTAATAAAAGATTGAGAGATAAAAGGATGGTTTTTTTTTTTTACTTTTATTATAAAATAATGAGTTTTTTAAATGCTATTTTAAAAAGCGTTAAGAATTTATTTTTAATAGGACTTTTTTTAATATGAAAAAAATTAAATGTATAACTCTGATTGAATTCTCAGTTAAAATTTTTGCAAAATGCAGTTTTCCAACAAGAAATTCATAAATCTGAGCATAGTTATTTTGATTGTTTTATTACTTTTAAAAATATTTATAAAATGCCCCTTTTTATTTCAGAATTTCTATGACACAAGATTTAAAGTACCTGTTTGTCGTCCTCTGAGGTAATGGCAGATTTTTTTTTTAAAATCCTGTATTCACAATAATTAATAAAACCACTTTAACATGGCTTTATAATTTTTTTAAAAACTATGAATTATCATGAACTGTTAAATAGTGTTTAAATTTTTTATAGGGAGTTTTTAAATAAAGAAGTAGCCCTGTATCTTCATCTGCATAATTGCTCATATACTGTATTGCCAGATCTACTGACAAAAGTAAGTTGCTTTCTTTACATGTGCAACTTTCTATCATGGAAATTTATCTGATAGGGTCTTTCAAATTTCATTAATAATAAAAATCATCAATTCAAGGTCAAATTTTTTGACATATATTTAAAAAAAATTGTTGATATAAAATTGCAACTGTGAGCCAATAATATGAATATAGATGCAAATTATTCACTTTACTCCTTTCCAATTATTAAACTACTAGAAGATTTGTGCCAGTCTAAGACGGGCTTTTAGCTTGCCAACAATATCTCGGATCCAATTGTCAGTACTAAAACATGAACAACAGAAATGATGAATAAACTGACCGTTTTGCAAAATATATAAATATTCAATTCCAAAATTAAGTACAAAAAAAGAGAGAACCTTTTTAACAAAAACGAAAGTAAAGATATCCAAGAAGTATCTTGGTCTCGCTGTCCATTGTGCAAACCTCTCTCTTGCTAATCTTCGTTTCCTTGCAGTGGGATCTTCTCTATCCATATTGTTTACCAACAATACTTGAATGCTTTCTCTTTCAAAGATAAAGAAAATTCACTTCCCCCTCTAGAAAACTGCTCCGAATTCTAAGAAATCCCTGTTCCCCTACTTCGAATTCTAAGAAAAGAAATTCCTCCCCAGTGCCCTTCTGGGCGAGCCACTTTTGGCATGCCCACATTCCTGGAGCATTAGAGGCTTCTAGATGATGTTTATATTGTAGGTAAATTGGTATTCAATTAAAGCTAAATATCGTGAAAAGTTTTTGTAAGTTTGTCACACTCTGCAAGAAAAAGAACTTATCTTCCTCTTTGATCTTTATTGCTTTCGTTACACAATTTCTTTTTTCAAAAAAATCAAAAGTAAATTGCAATCTCGATCTGAAACGTTTCTCTACTTGTGCACTTTAACTTTCCAAACTCAATCCACTTTTAGTTCTGCAGACAGATCTACCTTCTTAAGAATTGTCATCTAACTTTGTCATTTATTAAGGCATTTAAAATATTATAAATTATACATTGCAGAGAGTTTTAATTGAAATCTTGTTTTGAAATTTCCTCTTCTCTACACCACATAATAATCTAAATTCCTGTAATTCAAGCCATTTCAACCTGCAAATAGATATTTTTTAATTGCACTCATCAAACTATTTGTTTTTAATAATATATTTACAAAAAAATACATTTATATTTTTCAAATCTCTTTCTTGGAGAACTTTCAATTTTTATAATTTTAATGAGCAATTGTTGTAATAAACCAGCTTGTTTTATATTGATTGTGAAGTTTTTTAGTCTAAAAGTCACTAATCTTTCTATGCATCAAGTTTTCTCTTTCTACCCTCACTTCTATAAATGAATAATTTGGTACATATTTTTTTTAAAGACAGATACCAAGTCGAGCATTCAAAGACTAACTGAAAGTTTTATTACCAATCTCCAAGAAGACTTTCCAGCTACAGTATTCACTATCTTCAGGTAAACAACAAAATTTTTCAAATTATTTCTTACACACTTTTCTTCAGTAATGGCATGCACACAAAGAATAAAATTTGTTAAGTTGAAGTAAATTTTAAAGTGTTTTTCCTTATATGGAGCAGAATAAATGGTGTAACAGTAATTTTTTATAACTTAAAGATACATTTTAATACATGATTTAAAGGTATTGTTTTTACATTTCATTGTTTTTAAAGCCATTCTTTATTGAATTTGAGAACTTGTTTCGGTATTGGTGTTTGACTTTAAAATCCAATGGAAACAAAATGATGCATTCATTAGTGTTTAATTTTGTATCATTGCTAATAATCATTTATTAAATTTATTTTCATTATGCTATAGGTCAGGGGTTCACACCTTTTTTTCTCTCGTCTACCCCTTGATTATTCTTTTTATTTGTGTGTGTACCCCTTACCATCTCATCCACCCCCCAACCATCTCCCATGTTCGTCTAACTGGTACAGTAACTGTAATGATTGCAGGGGATGGGGCAGCGTTCTGTTTATCAATAATGTTAAGGTTAGTTTAAAAGTGAAATGACTCAAATTAATAATATTTACATAAATTATTTTTGATTTTTACATTTTATTCAATTTTTACAAAAGTATTAGTTCAGTGCCAAAGTAAATAAAGCCAGCATTGTAATTATTTCGTTTTAACATAGAAGGATATAGCATAGGAATGCCCCGTCCTGGCCGAAGCCATCCGGTTGATCAGATGAGGGCCGCGTAAAGCAGCCTCACCCACTATGGGGGCGAAAGTCCCTATTATCAGTATCGGTAAAACCTCAACTGACTCTGCTACATTAACCCTGATTGTATATCATGACTTGAAATGAGATAGTAATCTCATTCAATTTTCAAGTGCATTCAACTCGATACACATACAGATATATATACACGTATATATACATACATATATACACACCACATATATATCTTCAAAACATAAAGTTTTCTGAAGTTTACCAAAAATAGAATGTTAATCAACCATAAGTAAACCAACAAAAATAAAAGTATAAATCAAAACCAGTCCATTGAGCGAGTTTCATAAAGTGCTTTAACAATTGCAGAAGCTTGAGAGACATAGAAGGATAACTAAAAATTACTCTTCCTAATACTAAACTATTCAAGTGGTATAGTTATTAAATAGCAAGTATTCACTTGGAGAAATAAAATTCTCCAACTTTTTTAATCCCTTATATTTCCTTATTTCCACCATTAACATCTTTGATTTCCACAGGTTGGGAACCCCTGCTATAGATTGCGCATCATTAAATTAAATTTAATTTGCTATAAATAGGCTTAATTTAATCTAAATTTGCCCTGCTTCTTTACAGCATCATATTTTGAATCTGTAATTTAGCTTTCATTAAAATACATTGTTGCAAAAGTCTTACTGTGGGTGTATGGTTTAAACAATCCAACACACAGGATAATGGAGAATGAAGATTTATTTACAAATATGCAGGAAAACACGTAGCACAGGTACAGGAAACAATAGTTCTTGCCCAGATTACCAATGTAAACAGACAACAATTCACAGGTAATAACAGTTCAGCACTTTGATATTTAACAACACAAACAGTCAGCAAATAACTAGCAATGACAATAACTGCACTTTCAATAGCGCTCAGCTCACTAGCTCGCACAGCAGATAGGTCTCCAAAGACGTTCGCACTCCAAGGCGATCCCAGCCGATCAACAACACCCCGTCATCCAAGCGCTCTCTTTATACAGTTTCCCAGGCAGGCTGTGACGTCACATGGAATGATCTAGCACACTCATGGTGTATCTTCTCTCCTAATAGAGATATCAAGAAGATTCCAGCACCTTTGAGATCCCATATTTCATCGCCAAGTCGCAAAGATAGTCGCCAAGGTCAGGGGTCCAGACGGGGCTGCTGTCGGTCATCTCATACTTACCCCTGTAAAACTCTCTTCCCAACCATAAGACTCACATTGCTGGGAAGCGACTTTCCATGTTTGTAACAATATTTATAAATTTATTACACATATTTTAAATTCAAGGTCGTAATATATTTGTACATAGTCTCAAATAAATGCAAATCCAATACTTTTCTGCAATTCTCAGATTATAAACTTTTAATAAAACAAAAACTAAACTCTTTTGGTTAAAGCCTGAAAATATTATGAATGTTTCTAAAACTGTATTTATTGAAAGATAATAAAATATGAAAAACAATTCATTCTCATTTTTCTTATTTGTCTTTTACTTTGCCTAAATCAAATCATTTTGTTATTGATATTGAAAATTTAAGTGTCTTAAGGCATTAAAACACTTAAATTTTCAATTATTTAAGCATTATCATCATTTTCTGACATTATTTAAGCATTATCTGAAACTTAGTTTCAAATGCATTTCAGGACTGGAGGAAAGCTCTCAAAACAAGATGGAATTCTTGGAAGTAAATTGTGTTTTCTTTGCATGGTTAGTTGAATAACTTTTCCAGTCAGAATTGTTTTGCATTTTCTTTGGTGTTATCATAAAATAAATAATTTATGACAGTAATTCTACAATAGATTTTATACTGATTATAAAATAATTTATCAATTACTTTTAGTAATAACAATTAATTTTATTTCAATATTATTTTATAAATCTGTCATTAATATACCATGGAAAGTAAAATGCGTTATTTAATCTTTGTTTAAATTAGATGGAACATAGCCTTATTCTTTCTTTTTGAATTTTAATGAATCATTATAATGTTAAGTATTTTTATACTTTTGTAATAGCTGTATTGGAATAAACCGTATTTGAAATAAGAAATGTTTCTGATTTTCTAGAAATAGTTATTGAATTTTAAATTAAATTCTTTTAGCATTTATTTTTAGGAAGTGAAATGTCAGATGCATATGATTAATACATAAGTTTCCAATTAATCTGCAAAAGGTTCTTATTCATGAATATTTTTATTTAGAATTGTTTTATTTGTTTCAGTCCAAACTTGACAACATTGAACCTGATCCTTGCTCAGCCCTTGAAGCATTAAAACTTTCAGAAAAACTCTCTAAAGCTCTTAATGATGTAACGGTGAATTCTATCCCTGATGCTGTTAATGGTGAAAGGTCCTCACCACTATCAAGTGACTTTGAAAATCAGTATGTATGCCTTGTTTATTAATGCATCTGTTTTAATGCAAAGAATCATACTGCAAAAACACTGCAATATACTCTAGCATAAAAACATTACTTTAGCACAATTTTCACTTATATAAAGTTTTTTCTTTGTACATCTTTTTTTCTATACTTTAATCAGTGAAAGTAAAATAAACAAATTTCATTTGAAATAGAGAAAAATTGTTTAAATGTCATGGAGTTGAAATACCTTAGCTTTTTTTCCTATTATATACAAATATATTGACATTTGATTGAGGTGGGAGTTTGAAAACAAATTCTAGTAAATTTGATAACAGGTTCTCATCTTTACACATGATTTTATATTTAAGGATAATTATACAACTTTTGAATGTTAAATGTTTAAAACCTGATTAATTGTTTTCAATAAAATAAAAGTTCGTAGAATTTCCTGCCTCACTCCACAAATATGTAAGTAAAGGATTTCGTATTAGAGTTATGCTGATGCAATATTAGTTCTGCAGTAGGGTCACTCAAACCAGACAGATCTGATGATGTGATTACCTCAAAAATGCATGTTCTAGTCATTTATTACTGGAATTCAAAATTTCTATTATTTTGAATTCTTCCAAAAATGTTTTATTTTTTTAACTCTTACCATTATCCTCTTAATTTTTTCAGTATCCTCTTAATTTTATCATTATCCTTTTAATTTTGATCGTTATCTCAATCTACATTGCTGTCATCTTTGTTTTCCATGTTATCTTCATTTTAACTTTTTCCCCCAACCTTAGAACTTAGACACAAAAACAAGTAATTTGATACTTTGAAAACATCCGCTCCCCAATACGACACACACACTTCTTTCTTTGTCCTCTCTTTCATTGGTTACATCCCTCAGTTTTTGTATATATATATTTTTTTTTTAAAATATTTGTGTGTGCATGCGTGCGTGTGGCCTTTCATTCGAATTCAGCTTCTTGGTCTGTCATAACACTCGGGGTGAAGGCTGTGTTTCTTAGCTTTATTAGCTAACACTGTCCGCAGAAAGCTTTATGATATTTCTAATGTGGTTCTTATAGATTTCACTTACCCCTGATGAGCATCTATATGCTTCTACCGAAAAACATTCCATTATTTTGACTCTCCATTTAATTTTGATATATTATATACTTCAAATATATATATATTTATATTTCCACAAATTCTCCTAGAATTGCAGCATTATTGCGGATTCATTGAGTTTGTGTTTTATATTATTATTTTTCCCCTTTTGTTTATAGTTATATTTTCTCCCTATTAAAGCTCTCGGCATTTTTTCGATGAATTTTTTTTCTTGCTTTTTTACATTTTTTGATTATGGATGTTTATTTTGACTTATATAGCTTATGCTACTGTTATGATTGTTTCTTTTATATATATACTAGCAGACCTTTGGCGACCTGCTTGTTTGCTGTGAATATAATTTCAACTGAATCTGTTATATATAAATTGATATTCATGGTTCCTTTAACAAAGTAATTTTAAATTTCAAATTTTTATAGACATTTAACCCATGTTCTTTCAGTAGTCTTGCACCTATTCTATTTGTTGTCTGCATGAACATCCCTAATGGAGTTGAGTAACTGTCTGTGTTATGTAGCATACAATTGCCCGTTGTCGGCATCAACCTCACTCTCTTATTCCTCTTGCAAAATATGCATTTGATTTTAACTTTAAAATGTCATGACACATTTTATTTCCAGCAGCATGTGAGCTGGATGAAAATATGCTGATTAAAACATATCATTAAACAATAAGATATTACCTTAGCTTTCAACAATGGAAGAGAAACATGCAAATAAATATTTGTTTAAACAATGAAAACTGTTTGAATTGCTTTGCAACTATAAAAAGTATTGTTCCAAATTATGCCAAATAGTGTTTTTAAAAATTTATTAAAATGAGAGAAAAAAATTACACGTCAACTTAATTGATATCATTGAAAAGGTAATTTTTAGCACTATCAGATGGTGTAAAAATGATTTTTGTGCTGTAATATTTTCAAAAGTTATTAAGAAAAAACGCCAAAATTTCGCATAATTTTCAATTAAATAAAATTTCAAAAAAAGGGCTCCGAGGTGCACATTCCCACCCTCCTGAGTATGTTTGTGCCAAATTTCATAGCTCTGGTCCAGCAGTCTGGCCTGTAGAGTGCCAACACACATTCTCCTTTATTAGTAGTATATATATACATACATTCCGTTAAGATATCTACTGACAGATGATAATTCTTTATTGCGAATGATGTGATACAGTGGAATCTCCCTATAACAAAATCGCTTGGTTCCAGTTGAAGAATTCACTATAGAGAAAATTTCGTTATATGGAGATTAGAGATTTTTGCGGTTATTTAAGTAAATGTTCCAAACTTTTCATAGGTGCGATAAGTTGAAATGTATTTAATTATGATTTTCAATTAAAAATGAAGTAGTATATATTATAAATTTGTTAAAATTATACTAATTTTTATTGTATAAACAAAATGCTCAAAAGTGAAGACAATTCACCAATTTAGAGAATAATATGTACTAGTACGGATAAACAAAATGCATATTGTCACTTCCATTTGCTGTTTCCACCTCCACTCCACCCCGATTCTTGGAATCTTGACTCGTAGAAATGTTGCTCCCTCTGTAGAAACCCAGGGCCCCACAACTGCATTGCCCTTCACATAGCATTCTATTGTTATGTGTTATCGCTGGAATGAACAATGCGAGTGGTTTCAGAAACAGGCACGTGTGAGCGATTTGTTTGCACAGAAATTAGCAACTTTCTTCAAAAATGACAAAAATCGAAAAGATAAAGGTCTGAAAAAATTCGTTATAGGGAGACAACCACTTCGTTATATGGAGAATAATTTGAATGCTATTTAACATTCCGATTAAAAATTTCGTTATGGGGAGAAATTCGCTGTAGGGAGACTTCGTTGTAAGGAGACTGTACTGTATATGTTTTCCATCAGATTCAATATTATGAGAGTACAAATAAATAAAACTTTTGATAAACTATTTTTTCATGTTTCTGATCTTAAGTAATGCTTAACATCAGTGATACTTGCAGGGGGTTCATTTTTGTTCATTTAAAGTGGGGACTCTGCAACAAAAGGTAACATACTGATACATAAATGTTTAATCACAATTTGATGTTTCTTTTTAGGAATCTTTTAAAGTTTCTGTGCCATGGTTGCTCTGTAGCCTTTAGAAATAATGTAAGTAATTTTTCTTGCTGAATAATTTAAGAAACTGTTTAGCATTCATTATTAATAATCATAGTTAAATGAATTGTAATTTTTTTGTTTTCTTATTTATAAAATCCATTTGTTATTTTTTTCGATAATAAGGTTTTTGAACATTTATAGAAAAGAAGTTCAAAATTCAGCCCATTTTTGAAGCAAATGAAAAGGTAACTTTTTGGCTGTATTTGTTGAGTTAAACGGTGAAATTTATGTGATTTCTGATGTGTATTATAACTTTTTTTTTTATTAAAATGTCATTTTTATTTTGTGAAAGCTAATTCAAATGGAAATTTTTAAGCAAATTAAAATATAATTACTACTGTGTGATTTTTTAATAATAATTTTTTTTCAGTCCTGCTGAAGCACTAGTTAGTTATTTTAGTTCCATTGTATTATTTCAATTTCCTTTGTTAAATATTTTGCTTACTTAGATTAGTTAAAAATATTTTAATTAAATTTTTTAAAGATTCAATTAATTACTGACAGACTTAAAATCTTCTTGGTATTTATTTAATGGAAGTATTTATATGAAAAAACAAATTATGATTTTAAAAAAATTTCAGATATATTAAAATACAAATTTTATTATTCATAATTATTTTAATATTGTGAAATATTTATGTAACCACAAAACTTCATGTCAGTTTTGATTCTCTTTCCTTATATTTTTTGGTTGTAAGTTTTAAAGTAAAAATATAATTAAGATAGCATTTAACTTTTGATTATTACCTTAATCTACTTATATAACAGGGGTGTCAAACTCGTGGTCCATAATGAGCAACTTTGCGGCCCAGGAAACATAAAAGTATCAAAAAAAATTTTTATAAAAATTTCATAGCTTACATTTTGAAATTCCTAATGATATATATTTAAATATTAATAACGAACTACAAAATTTGCCAATCACTGAGTAATTGTCGTGTTGCATTCATAGAGGTCATCAGGATCCAATGCTTTTCAGGTTTGAAGGCAAGAGTCAGCAAAGTTGAGATGCCTGAATTTTACAAATATTTGTCAGTCAGGTTTGAAAACACTCGAAAACAGGCATAAGAAATTATTTTCACGTATAGCAGTACTTATTGCTGTGAGCAATTATTTACACCTATGAAAAGAAATTTGCTGCGAGATACTAACATGCACCGTTTATTAGTTATGAAATTAATCTCTGCAGACGAAATATCCTTCGAAGTAGGAAAGATGGTAGCAGAGAAAAAATGTTTAATGTCAGGAAGAAAATATTAACTTTTCCATTGTTCCTTTTTATATTGTGTTTTCGAAATAAACCTGCATTTATTAATTATTATTATTATTATTAATTTTTTTTATTAAATAATTTAAATTATTTATTATTTAATTATTATTAATAATAATTTATAATTAATTTTAATTATTATATAATTAAATATTATATAATAATAATTAAAAAATGATTAAATTATAAATTATTTAAATAATTTATTAAATAAATTAAAGTGGTGGTGTTTTTTTTTTTTTTTTTTTTACGGCTCACAAACTTAGACCTTGTTTATTTGGCCTGTGCCAGCATTGGAGTTTGACACCCCTGCTATACAAGAAAATAACTTATATGTAATACATCTTAAAATAATCAGTATTGTGACGAAATCAACTTGTGGGTGTATGTAAATGCAGTCCAATAAGCAGGATTACAAAAATAAAGCTCTTTATTTTACAAATATTCTCAAGCAAAGAAACGAAGCACAAGTATTAACACAGCACTAGTAAAAATTCACAACAGAGACTACCAATAAATCTCAACACAATGCTCAAAGGTTTCTTGTTATCTCACCAGCTTGCTTGCAGGTCAAATTCCAACTAACTCTTCTTGGCTTGAGAGCTTGCCTTTATACTTTTCAACAGGAAGTGACTTCATTACGGGGGAAGTGACGTAGTCTCTAGAAAGTTCATGAAACCAGTAGAAATAGCTTGAAATTTCGAGGTCCTTCTAGAGAATTCCACTTGTCGTCAAAGTCGCCAACTTTGTCGCCAAGGTCGCCAAATTTATCGCGAAGTCGCCAAGATTAGCATCTCAGGGAAACGAATTTATAGCTTTGTAACAGTATTCTGCAGTTTATGCTGCTGTTGTTCCATCTGAGAACTTTCAAAAATAATAAACATAGTGTGGAATATCTTTTCCTTTTTTTAACACTACTTTTTAAATATTTATAATGTATTGGACAATGCAACACTTTGGATTAACTAATATGATGAATATTTTTAAAACTAGTCTTGAAATTTTCCTAAAATAGTATTCAAAATTGCTATAATACATACAAAAAAATTTAACTTTTTAAAAATATGCTCATTTCTTAATATTACTTTAAATGTTGAAAGAATTGCATAAAATGCCATTCGTTAAAGACAAATAATAAAGTAAATAATTAAGGTTCCTTGAAATCACTGTCTGGCACTTATTAGTATTTAAAGTCGTCCTTGCTAGTTAGAAATACTGTTAAAATTTTCTTATGTAATTTCATTGCATAGATATTGCTACATGGTAACAAACAATTGCTGATTATGCCACATTGTTGCATTGCTAGTAAAAAAAAAGTCACAGTCAGGAAGTGTTCAGGAAAACCTGATGACCTGTCATTCCTATTAAAATATTTCAATAAATGTGTCTGATGGACAGAATGTTTTATCAAATTCTGTGCCATTTGGACACATTTAGAAAAATATGTTTTATATTTTTATTGAACTAACCATTTTTATCATTAATCTTGATGACAAAATTGGTAGAAAAGGAAACGGGAAAACTTCATATTTGTGTTGTTTTCTCAAATGTATATGAAACACCATTTAAAAAATTTTTTTGTTTTAAAAATATGTATTGTTATTCTTTGTTTCCCGCTGGTGTGGTGTGGAAGTTTGGAGAGGGGGTGCCAGCTCAGGTGTTGTCCTCGTCGCCTAACCACTGTTCAAAATTACGAGGTCCATTCCAAAATAGCCCTCATGTTGCTTCAAAACAGGGCGTTAATATAACTAAACTAAGCTAAACTATACATTCCATATGTCCACTGACAGTGTTTGACACACATACAAGCAATATTTGAGTTAATAGTTGCGTATCTGTAGTATTTGTTGCCTGCAATCAATTATGTTTTCATTGCTTGTGAACCTGTTGGCATTCTCAGTGAATGTTACTGTGTTTATTTATTTCTGCCATATTTTATTATATGTATACATATAATGGATTTTCTTTTATTCTTAGAAATGAAATGAAAGAAGATATAAAAGATTTCCTTATAAATGCAGAAGGTGAAGCTTCTTGACAGTGTATATATATATTTTTATCACTTGTAACATGGAAACTTATAAGCTGTCTAAAGTTGTTTGAATAAAATTATTTCTTTTTATAATTAGTAACTTTTTATGAGCTTTTTATATTCTATAAAGGGAAAAAAGATATAAAATAATCACATATAAGACATATTTTGGTAAGAATGCTGAAATCAAATAAAAAAGAAAAATGGACGATGCATGCCTACCAATTGGTATTTCAGATCTTTAACTTAGCAGCCAGTAAATGTAACATAGATATATTATGGTTTTCAGTAATATTGTCAAACTTTGATGTTATTTTTTTACCAAATTTTAGTTAACCCCTTGCCTTACGTTTTTATTTAACCTCCTAATTAGATGCCTCCACCCATTTGAATATTTTTTTTTATTATTTCAATCTATTTAAGATGGTAAAAGATACTTGAGACATTTAAGCTTGTCCAGGTGATTTTTGTATTTGAAATTAATTGTTATATTGACTTAAATACGGATTTAAATAGCATACGGGCACAAAAGAGCCCAATGTATGTTTTGCGATGCCGACCAATTTAAATGTGAGAAAAACTTCAAGGCTTTTGAAAAGACTTTCATGGAAAAAAAACTTTTAACAAATCAATGAATGAAAATAGTTTTCACATCATCTTGAAGTTAAAAAAAAAAAAAATCTTTTAAATGTTGCTAGTTTGATACTGTGATGGTAAGAAATATACAAGGTGCGTTCGAAAAGTTCGGTGAATGGTCTCATAAAATAAAGGAAACAATGTATACAAACAAAATACCTTTACTAGCATTCAAAGTAATCACCATTAGTTACAATACACTTTTGACATCGGTTGTACAGCTGCTGGAAACCGTCAGCAAACTCTTCTTTCGGTATCGCTCGAAGCACCGTTGTCGCACGTTGCTGGACCTGCGCAATGTCGGAAAAGCGTAGACCTTTTTCTTACGCTTTTGCAAATGTTCGCGAATAATGTTGCTCACACTGTCTAGGCTTATCTTCAATTCTTCTGCTATCATTGTCAAAGACAGCCGGCGATCATCCGCAAGTATCCGTCGCACTCGTTCAACGCTGTCTGGAGTTGTGCTTGTTGGTGGTCGACCGGAACGCGGCTCATCTTTGACATCTTCCTTTCCGTCTCTAAAGCGTTTAAACCACTCAAAAATACACTTTTTACTCACTGCGTCCACTTTCACTAACATTTCGTGTGTCTCCGTCGCTGTTCTGCCTAATTTGAAGCAAAACTTGATGTTCACGCGTTGCTCCATTTCGCAGTGACGCGCCTTCTCAAACTGACTCGTTAAATTGGTCGTAGCGCGTACTTCCGCTTAACTATCGTGATTTGGACGCTAGGGGACACTAGTTGCCATCTCTCAATGTGTCTGCGTGAAGGCAGCATCCGAACCAGCGCGATTATTCTACTATGGGACCATTCACCGAACTTTTCGAACTTACCTTGTATATAATCTCTCATATGCTCTCTCTCTCCTCCCTTATGTTGCTTTTATATTTCATTTCAGTAAACTTGAAATTTGATTTTGAAATAAACTATGAGAAGCATTTTCCTATTGGTCTTTTATTAAAAGCAAAAACATTAAATGGCAAATTATATCATAAATTTATTAATATATTTTTTTTTTTCATTTTATAATTATTGGTGTTTGTATGGTAATATCAGTTTAAATCAGGGATGGGAAACCTGGATTTGGCCTTCTTTAGTTTCTTATATGGCCTTACCAGTTATTTACAATTTGCATTGAAATATGTAATTATCTATAATATCATAATAATTACAGAACAATAACCCTTAAGTTTCTGCTTGCTCCTTTTGGCCAGTTGCTGAAATTTAGTGAGGTCTTTCAGTGCAAAAAGGTCCCCTACCCCTGGTACACAGTTTTATCATCAGGAATGTAGGTCTGTATAAAATTTTAGGCCAAATCCGTGGAAGGGTTGACTGTATAATCACATGCTTGTGAACACAATAACTCCTTAACACAATGACTTAGATGAATGAAATTTGGCATGTAGCCTTCTAACCTTAGTTGTAGATTTGTGTTCGATTTTTGTTTCAATTGGTAAAAAAAAGGCGTTCAAGTTGCAAATTTTGTTTTCTTTATCTTACGCAGCCCTATTGTGTAATCCCGCTGGCTTCTTGATTTCACTTCTGCCTTGCTGCATGAAACTCGTGGTATGCCATTTGCTTATTTTTTCTCCACCTGCGTTAGGGATGCTTCTTGCATTTTACTGTCTTTTAGCTTATTTTTTCTCTTGATTTTGAAATAAACTATGAGAAGCATTTTCTTATTAGTCTTTTATTAATAGCAAAAATATTAAATGGCAAATTATATTATATTTATTTCATTTTATAATTACAGTAAATTCTCGATTATCCGGCATTCAAGTATCCGGAAAGCTCAACTAACCGGAAAAATGAGTAAATGAGTTTCTAAAAATTTTACATTCGCTCACCAAAATTTAGCATGCGCGCGCCGTTCCATTCACGTGGACAATTTATTTCTGGAATGTAACATCTGCTCCGCACAGAGGGGCATAGAAGGGGGAAAAAAGCAATATACAGTACAGTGACGTACACAGACTTGTTTTATGGAGGGGATGGGGATTCAAAAGCAAAAGTGACAGCCAAAAAGGGAAAAGGTCCTCACCTTTCGCCGAAAAATGAGACGTGAAAACGAAATCGACAACCAAAAAAAAAGATAAAGGGACAGAATCGGTAAAAAAAAAAAAAGGGCCGCACTCCCCCCCCCCCTCCCCCCCATTTTTCCCGTCACACTCAACTATCCGGACTTTTCAGGTATCCGGAAATCGGTGTATCCCGAGCATGCCGGCTTTTACTGTATTGCTGTTTGTACAGTAATTTGAGTATAAACTTAATATAAGTAAACTTAAATAAGTAATATCCTTTACTGATACAGTAAAGCTAAGACTGAAGATTTATAATTTCTAAAGGTACTTCAATAATATGCTTTGCTTACAAAATAACATTATAGGTTCGGGTAACCATAAGCTGTGTTGATCCCTCCTGAAGGAGGTACTTAATATCACTGGATATAGTCTTGGGTAAACAGTGTTCATAATACAAGATGTGGCAAATACGAAATAAATTCTTATTTGTTTTGAATAGTTTATAACCTTTAACAGATCCTTTGTGCAAATTAGGGTGTGTAAGTATTTAGTTTGTTTCCTACTTTATTTAGTTGCAACTTATATATGAAAAAAGTATATTGTCAAAACAATATTTTATCTCTTTGTGAATACTTTTTCAATTTTAAAATTTTCTTTGAAATTTTTTATTATTGTTGTTTATTAATTTTCTTTCAAAGTTTTTGCCACTTATTTATGATAAAGAGTTACTAGGGTTAATTTATTAAACTGGTGTATAAGTGATTATCATCATATTTTATGTCAGATTCACTAATGTATATAAAAATTCATATGTTATTCTGCTTTCAGAGTGTTATAAAATTATATGAAATCATTTTGACTCTCTGTGACACTTAAAATTTAGATTTTTGGCCATACCATTTTGATCTAAATATTTTTTGTTTTGTTTTGGAGGGGGAAAAATTGACAACTGAAATAATAAAAAAACAGGTAAGGTTTAAAATTTGAATTTCAAGTTATGTCTCAAATTTGCAACTGAGAAATTGTTGAGCCCAAACTCGTAGATATAAATGAGAGAGTTTTTTGAGGAGATCAAGGCAGGAAATTCATAGGAAATGTGATTTTAATGGTATAAGATTGCTTCTCTTTAAATATTCTTTCTTGTTAATCAAATGTTGGCTTGAAGAAATGAATACAAACAAAAAAGAAGCGCATAATTAATTGTATCTATCTAGCAGATAATAATTGTCTAAATTTTAATTGTATATAAACCAGTAGATAATAATTATGAGCACCACAGAGTGAATTCTAATTTTCAATCAGTGTTCATAAAACGAATAACTCAATATATTGGCCTAGTGTTGACGTTTTATATTTAAACATAAAATAATTACAAATGGACCCTGTTCCTGTCCCCCCCCCCTCTAAAAAAATATTAAAAAATAAAGAAAGTACTTGGTTTAAAAAAATTGCTGCATTCATAAAAACATAGCATTTATTATAATAATAAATTTAGTTAAAGCAAATTTAATTAAAAAGTGCGATTAGATAACGAGTGCTAGATTAATAAATAAAAAATCGTAATAATTGTTTAATGAAAATAAAGAAAATTTTATTTGTCATGGAAGTACGAAAAATAATTTCCTTTTGACATAAATCATAATCCTTAATAATATAATAAATGCGAAAGTGTGTCTGTCTGTCTATCTGTCTGTCTGTCTGTTTGTTAAGCTTTCACGACCAAACCACAAAACCGATTTGGATGAAAATTGGCAGAGTTGTAGCTTGAAACCCAAGAACGGACATAGGCTAGGTGAAATCACGTTAAATTAATTATTTTTGACTACAGATTAAAAATAGTTAACAAAGAAAGCCCATTGACTCCGCGATTCGCGATGAAGATTTTTATTTTTCACTCAACTGTCACGTGATCCTTCAGGAATGCGAAAACATGTGAAATAAATTATTTTTTAAATCAACTATCACGTAATCCTTTTTTCCGCTGTAACTTCGGAACAAATTATCCGATACAAATAATTTTTATACCATCTTAAAGATAAAAATTTTACCTTTTCAATGATATTAATTTTATTTCTGTGACATTTTTCATTCAATTTTTATTAATTTTTTAAATTTTACGTGCAGACGATTTTGAAATAACGCAAATTTATACCTACTTCGCTGCTAGGAAACGGTTAGACTTTGAACTAATTTATCTTTGTTTCTGAAAGTTTTGCTTATGTTTATAAATATCTATAAAACAAGGCAGAAATTACATGTATCTGTCTGTCTGCCGGTCGATTGGTCGGTCACAAGAACTCATCCTAAACGGTGAACGGTAGCGACATGAAATTTACACACAAGGTGCTATTTTCAAATTTCAGAGTTAATTAGTTCTTAAGATATTTAATTAAATAACGAACATTAGCCGCTTTTAAGCCTATTGCTTAGACGTTTTTTGCCAATAACTTCCGAAATCTTTATTAGACAACAATTATTTTTATGCCATTTTAAAGACCAGAAAATGATCTTTTTAATGCTATTAATTACATTGCGATGAAATGTTTTCTCTGATTGTTATTAAGGTTTAAAAATATTTTTGTAACGTAATTTCTAACAAGTCTTTTTATTCTTATAGAAATAAATTCAAGCGAAATTACTCTTTCGCGCGCGGGCTTCTGCCAGTGTTAAAGTTAATATAAGAAAATATTGCTTTCTTTGACCATTAACAACAAAGGAGACTTTACACTTCCGGTTTCCTGTTGTCCTTGCATTTGCAGCCTTTAATGCGGTTACACAGTGATCCAATGACGTTAGGGAATTATTCTCTTGATGTTTTGTTTAAATTTCACATTGAGGTATTACAAAACATCCATATGTAGATACGGTAATGGGCATTAACAAGGAACATCATATACTGTAGAGCTCTTCAACATCTTAGAATTGTCAGGGCACCTTCCGACAAGCCGAGATTGAATGCCGCTGTGCCAGTACTACTAATACGCAACCTCGATATACCGAGACTGCGCAATGGCACACGGTCACAAATTACACACCAAGGTCCAAACGTTATGAAAGCTATTGTTATGACTGATATAGGGAGAAGAGAGAGTATTTTAATTCCACGCCTTCCGATAATGCCGAAGGATTTATCATCTCAGTTCAGAAGGCAACAAATCCCTTTCAAAATGTCATTTACCAGGCTCAGGGCCAGATACTGAAAGTGGCAGATGTACATATGAAAAACCATATTTTTCGCATGGGCAACTATACATGGCGTGTTCACGTGTGTCCAGCCCACACAACCTCTACATCCGTGTAAATAATGTGATATACAAAAGTATATTAGAATAGATAAACAATTTACATAACTATATCAGCATACATGTACAGTACACTCCTGTCAGCCGTCGAATTAAGTATTATCAACCGTCAGAACTTTTTCCTTTCCCCTTTCAAAATGCAAAAAAACATTTACATTCGTGAATTAAAAAAAAGATTAATTCAAATTCTTCGCGTACGAAGTCGCGGGTAACAGCTAGTAATATAATAAATGCGAAAGTGTGTCTGTCTGTTTGTTAAGCTTTCACGACCAAACTACAAAACCGATTTGGATGAAAATTGGCAGAGTTGTAGCTTGAAACCCAAGAACGGACATAGGCTAGGTGAAATCACGTTAAATTAATTATTTTTGACTACAGACAACAATTAAATAATTAGCAAAGCCCATTGACTCAGCGATTCTCGATGAAGATTATTTTATTTTTCAGTCAACTGTCACGTGATCCTTCAGGAATGCGAAAACATGTGGAATAAATGATTTTTAAAATCAACTATCACGTAATCCTTTTTTCCGCTGTAACTTCGGAACAAATTGTCCGATACACATTATTTTTATACCATCTTAAAGATAAAAATTTTACCTTTTCAATGATATTAATTTTATTTCTCTGACATTTTTGCTTCAATTTTTATTCATTTTTTAAAGTTTAATAATATTTTATGTGCAGACGATTTTGAAATAACGCAAATTTATACCTACTCCGCTGCTAGGAAACAGTTAGACTTTGAACTAATTTATCTTTATTTCTGAAAATTTTGCTTATGTTTATAAATATCTATAAAATAAGGCAGAAATCACATGTATCTGTCTGTCTGTCGGTAGATTGGTCGGTCACAAGAACTCCTCCTAAACGGTGAACGTTAGCGAAATGAAATTTACACACAAGGTGCTATTTTCAACTTTTAGAGTTAATTAGTTCTTAAGATATTTAATTAAATAACGAACATTAGCCGCTTTTAAGCCTAATGCTTAGACGTTTTTCAGCAATAACTTCTGACATATTTATTAGACAACAATTATATTTATGCCATTTTAAAGACCAGAAAATGATTTTTTTAATGCCATTAATTCCATTGCGATGAAATGTTTTCTCTGATTGCTATAAAGGTTTAAAAATATTTTTTAACGTAATTTCTAACAAGTCTTTTTATTCTTATAGAAATAAATTCAAGCTAAATTACTGTTTCACGTGCGGGCTTTTGCCAGTGTTAAAGTTAATATAAGAAAATATTGCTTTCTTTGACCATAAGCAACAAAGAAGAATTTACACTTCCGGTTTCCTGTTGTGGTAGCATTTACAGCTTTTAATACGGTTACGCAGTGATCCAATGAAGTTAGTGAATTATTCTCTCGACGTTTTGTTAATTTTCACAGTGAGATATTACAGAATATCCTTCTGTAGATTTGGTAATGGGCATTAACAAGGAACATCATATTCTGTAGAGCTCTTCAAGATCTTAGAATTGACAAGGGCACCTTCCGACAAGCCGAGATTGAAAGTTGGAGTGTCAGTACTACTAATACGTAACCTCGATATACAGAGACTGCGCAATGGCACACGGTTACAAATTACACACCTAGGTACAAACGTCGTGAAAGCTACTGTTGTGACTGATGTAGGGAGAAAAGAGAGTGTTTTAATTCCACGCCTTCCGATAACACCGAAGGATTTATCATCTCAGTTCAAAAGGTAGCAAATCCCTTTAAAAATATCATTTGCGAGGCTCAGGGCCAGACACTGAAAGTGGCAGGCGTACATTTGAAAAAACCATATTTTTCACATGGGCAACTATATGTGGCCTGTTCACGTGTGTATAGCTCACACAACCTCTACATCCGTGCAAATGACGTGGTATACAAAAGTATATTAGCATAGATAAACAATTTACATACCTATATCAGCGTACATGTACAGTACACTCCTGTCAGCTGTCCAATTAAGTATTATCAACCGTCAGAACTTTTACTTTCCCCTTTCAAAATGCAACAAAACATTTACATTCGTGAATTAAAAAAGGAATAATTCAAATTCTACGCGCACGAAGTCGCGGGTAACAGCTAGTAATATAATAAATGCGAAAGTGTGTCTGTCTGTCTATCTGTCTGTTTGTTAAGCTTTCACGACCAAACTACCAAACCGATTTGGATGAAAATTGGCAGAGTTGTAGCTTGAAACCCAAGAACGGACATAGGCTAGGTGAAATCACGTTAAATTAATTATTTTTTACTACAGACAACAATTAAATAATTAACAAAGAAAGCCCATTGACTTCGCGATGAAGATTATTTTGTTTTTCAATCAACTGTCACGTGATCCTTCAGGAATGCGAAAACATGTGGAATAAATAATTTTTAAAATCAACTGTCACGTAATCCTTTTTTCCGCTGTAACTTCGGAACAAATTGTCCGATAAAAATTATTTTTATACCATCTTAAAGTCACAAATTTTACCTTTTCAGTGATATAAATTTTATTTCTGTGACATTTTTCCTTCAATTGTTATTAATTTTTTAAAGTTTAATAGCTTTACTAACTTGCAGACGATTTTGAAATAACGCAAATTTATACCTACTTCGCTGCTAGGAAACGGTTAGACTTTGAACTAATTTACCTTTATTTCTGACAATTTTGCTTATCTTTATAAATATCTATAAAATAAGGCATTAATTACATGTATTTGTCTGTCTGTCGGTCGACCGGTCACAAGAACTCCTCCTAAACGGTGAACGGTAGCGACATGAAATTTACAAATGACATTCTAGAGCATATTTCTAGGTCAAAGGTGCTATTTTCAACTTTCAGAGTTAATTAGTTCTTAAGATATTTAATTAAATAATGAAAAGTAGCAGCTTTTAAGCCTAATTCTTAGATGTTTTTTGCCAATAACTTCTGAAATATTTATTAGACAAGAATTATTTTTATGCCATTTTAAAGACCAGAAAATGATCTTTTTAATGCTATTAATTCCATTGCGATGAAATGCTTTCTCTGATTGTTATTAAGGTTTAAAAATATTTTGTAACGTAATTTCTAACTATATTTTTTATTCTTATAGAAATAAATTGAAGCCAAATTACTGTTTCGCGCGCTGGCTTTTGCCAGTGTTAAAGTTAATATAAGAAAATACTGCTTTCTTTGACCATAAACAACAAAGGAGACTTTACACTTCCGGTTTCCTGTTGTGGTAGCATTTACAGCTTTAAATACGGTTACACAGTGATCCAATGACGTTTTTGAATTATTCTCTCAATGTTTTGTTTAATTTTCGCAGTGAGATATTACAGAACAGGAATGGCGTTAGAGTTTGCCCGACGGGGGGGGGCGAGTGTAATGAAATTGGTCTCAAATTTTCGCCAGATTATTGTTTATCAACTACAGTTGAATACCCGTACAAAAATTTCCCCGACAAGGGATACAAAATTTTACCCCCACAGGGGGCACAGCAACCCCGACGGGGGCCCTGGCTCCCGGTTCCCCCCTCTGGCGCCACCCCTGTTACAAAATATCCATCTGTGGATACGGTAATGGACATTAACGAGGAACATCATATTCTGTAGAGCTCTTCAACATCTTAGAATTGTCAGGTGCACCTTCCGACAAGCCGAGATTGAATGCAGGTGTGCCAGTACTACTAATACGTAATTTTGATATACCGAGACTGCGCAATGGCACACGGTTACAAATTACACACCTATATCCAAACGTCATAAAATCTACTGTTATGACTGATATAGGGAGAAGAGAGAGAGAGTGTTTTAATTCCACGCCTTCCGATAATACCGAAGGATTTATCATCTCAGTTCAAAAGGTAACAAATCCCTTTAAAAATATCATTTGCCAGGCTCAGGGCCAGACACTGAAAGTGGCAGGCGTACATTTGGAAAAACCTTATTTTTCGTATGTGGCGTGTTCACGTGTGTCCAGCCCACACAACCTCTACATCCGTACAAATAACGTGGTATACAAAAGTGTATTAGCGTAGATAAACAATTTACACAACTATATCAGCATGCATGTACAGTACACTCCTGTCAGCCGTCCAATTAAATATTATCAACCGTCAGAACTTTTACTTTCCCCTTTCAAAATGCAACAAAGCATTTACATTCATGAATTAAGAAAAAGAATAATTGAAATTCTTCGCGCACGAAGTCGCGGGTAACAGCTAGTGTTAAAATAAAATTGAATTTTTTTTTATTTATTAAACCAAAAATTTTCCATGATTCTACATTTTGTTATTCATAATTTTTGTTATTCTTCCATATTTTTTAAGTAATAATTTTGAGATGTGTTTTTGAAAAATATAGGTTACTAGCAGTACCCCCCAACGGCGTTGCTGTGATATCATGAATTTCAACAAATTTTTTTAAAGCCCATAATGACATAAAATAAATTTTTGAAAGCAAAATAAATATTAAAAAATATATATTATTGATTTTGTCCGCTTCTTTTTTTCTGCGACAATGATATTAATTGAAGATACGTTTTTTTAAAAAAAAGTGACAATGAAATTATGAACTTTGCTGCAAACGATGCTGTTAGAATTCAAACCGAGTAAAAAAACATAAGGGCGCTGTTCGCGCCGTAGATTTTTCGTGAAAACGTCTGGATAAAATCATAAAACAAGTGTTTCGTATTAATATGTAATTTAATTATCAATCTCTTTAATACAATATTTACACAGAGTAGTATAATGGTTACAGAATAGATAAATCACAAGCTACCACAGACCCTTGCTACATTTGATAAACTTGTGATTTATCTGTTCTGTAACCATTTTACTACTCTGTGTAAATATTGTATTAAAGAGATTGATAATTAAATTACATATTAATCCGAAACACTGTTTTATGATTTTATCCCGACGTTTTCACCAAAAATCTACGGCGCGGACCCTAACTGCGCATTTCTTATGTTTTATTTAGAGTAGCTTTTGATGGCGCCATCTGTTGACAGTTTATAGAACTACATTTCGCATATGCTTCGTAAAACATTAATTACTACAAATGCTCATATTTTCCATAATATTCAAATTTTTGAATTCAAATTTTAATACAATGTTTCTTTTACGTTTTGTCAAGTATTCTGTAAGTTTCGTACAATTAGAAAGAAAACTGCATGTTGTAATAAAAAAACATAAAAACATGCGGAGTTTGAAATTTTCAATTTAATACAGATTTTTACTTATATTCTGATAAATATTTTTATTGTCTCACTTTGGGTCCTAGTAATACTCCTCAAGTTTTTTAAAATGATACCAGAGTCAACCTCCTAGCTAAACGCGTTTCCACGCTACACTCATGAATTAGTTTTATGTAAGGTTATAAATAACAATCACGCGCATGCGCCTACACTGGAACGACGACGTCACAGGCAAAACAAATACTATGCGACAAACTCTTACAGATATGATCTATCCGTTGTGGGGTCAACCATTCTTTTCGCATTATTAATCTCGTATTTATTAGCGATTCAAATCTGACGGTATTTTGTCACACAAGAAAGTTCAACCGATTATCACTGTAACCGACCGACTTTCACGTCAACAACCAGCTGGTTCCCTCGCTAATGGAGTTATAATTCAGAAAACCTGACGCATTAAAATCTTTGGATCCTGTTTAAAATAGTTAATTGGTGACATTAGATACTTTGAATTAAAGCCATTCAACGAAATGATTTTAAATTGAAGTTACAGCACCAAATAAACCGATATTTTCGAAAAAAAATTTTAGGATTAAAAAGATTGATTCCTATAAACCAGGTAAAATGTTAAAGAATGAAAACCGAATGCACAATTTTAAACAATTTCAAATGTAACAATACGACAATGTGGTATTTAAATATATCCAAAATGAATCGGATAAAAAGGAAAAAAAAAAAGAGAGAGATTAATTCTTCCACTTCAGGTTTAAACTTTGATGCCACATTATGTAAATAGCTCCTTGAAGATGTATGTCATTTTTTCCAGTCTTCTGTAACTAAAGATGTCAGCCATATGCCCGACTACCAAAAAGTATAAAACAAATTTAAAAGAATGATCTGTCGAAGCGTTGAAAACGAAGGGATTATGACGTCACGTGGTTTTGAAGAAATACATGTTGGGAAAATACGTCACTAATTCTCTTACGTATCGACAAAAAAAAGGGTCGAATTTCTTAATCACCGTTTGGCAACAGCTCGCAAGTTTGTTTTGTTTACATTCGATTCGGCAAGTTTAGTTTGATTTGATCCGAGACAATGAAATTTTTCAAAATGAGTTTAAGTCGGACAGTTTCAATTATAAATCAAAATCGTCAAAAAAGAGAACTGATGAACAACTGAAACTGTTGAGGAATCTTTCCCAAGACGATCCAATCGGAATGAACAAAATAGAGTCGAGCGTGTTTGTGTACGGAACGAAGTTTCCGGGCTATAGGAACATATTGTAACGAAATTGCTTTGTGGGTGTACGTGAATGCAATCCAATAAGCAGGATTTAAAAAAATAAAGCTCTTTATTTTACAAATATTCCCAAGCAGAGAAACGTAGCACAAGTATTAACACAGCACTAGTAGAAATTCACAACAGAGACTACCAATAAATCTCAATACAACGCTCAAAAGGTTTCTTGTTAACTCGCTTGCTTGCAGGTCAAATTCCAACTGACTGTTCTTGGCTTGAGAGCTTGCCTTTATACTTTTCAACAGGAAGTGACTTCATTATGTAGGAAGTGGCGTAATCTCCAGAAAGTTCATGAAACCAATAGAAATAGGTGGAAAGTTTGAGGTTCTTCTAGAAAATTCCCTTTGTCGCCAACTTTGCCGCCAAGTCTAGCATCTCAGGGAAACGACTTAATAGCTTTGTAACATTGCTCCCCTCTTCAAAGACTGCACGTCCCGGCAGTCTCATTACATAGAACTATGATCAGTAGTTCTGTATGGAGCTAACCGATTTATATGGATGACTTTTGGCTTGGCGTTGGGCGACCTCTGTACCTTGTAGACAACATCGTTCAGTTTCTTGACAACAGTATACGGTCCTTCCCAGTTCTGTTGTAGCTTGGGACTCGGGCCTCTCTGGTGCTTCGGGTTATACATCCAGACTAAATCTTCCTCCTTAAAATGGTGGTCTGTTGCTCTGGAGTCATAACGAGTTTTCATTCGTTCGCTGGCCAGTTTAATTCGCTCTCTGGAAAACGCATGTACGCTTTCCAACCGTGTCTCCAAATTTTTCATGTATTCATTCGGCGAGGAAGGCGTTTCACTCGGTCGTCCAAAGGGAATATCGCAGGGAAATCGTAGCGTTCGGCCAAGCAGCATTTCCGCTGGAGTCAATACGGTCACTTCATGTTCCGCACTCCTATAGGCCAAGAGGAAGAGTGGCAAATGCGTATCCCAATCTGTCTGGTTCCTCGAAACAAATAAAGACAGATGATTTAAAATCGTTCGATTAAATCTCTCGACCATGCCATCGGACTCGGGATGTAACGCGGTCGTTCGGGTCTTCAGAATTCCCAAAAGCTTGCAAACCTCAGTAAAGAGGTCAGAGTTAAAATTCGTACCTTGATCCGAATGCAATATCATAGGCACGCCATAACCTGAAATCCAGCTTCGTACGAGTTCTTCAGCTACAGTCGAAGCTTCCTGGTCTGGAATGGGAATTGCCTCAGGCCACTTAGTAAAATAGTCCATTAAGACTAGGACGTATCGATTACCTTTTGTTGTTACTGGAAAAGGTCCTAGGATATCCAAAGCCATTCTTTCGAATGGTGCGCCCACATTATAAGTTCTTGTTTTAGGTCCTTTTCGGGCTCCGCAAGCGTGGCATTCTCTACACCATTTTTCAACGTCGGCACGAAGTCGATCCCATTAAAATCGCTCTCGTGTTTTACTTAAAGTTTTCATGACTCCAAAATGCCCTCCACTTCTCTCGCAGAACTTCTGGAATTTTACTCTTTGGGAGAATTAGTTGCCATCGACAAGAGTTTCCATCATCACTTTCCCACTTGCGGTAAAGAACACAGTCCTTAAGATGAAAGGAGTCCCAAAGAGCCCAGTATCGTTTTGTTGCTGGACTCTCCGGAGCGATTTCTTGCCAAGATGGTCGATCCTCCGAGTTTAGTTTCTTCTCTAGAATTGGTTTAATAACAGGATCTTCTAGCTGCGCCTTTTGAATCTCACATGAAGACCAGGGATCTACAGTTGTCGTTGTTAAAACTTTCACGGAAATGTCTGTCTCCATTCCGAACTTTTTCTCGGCATTCGTGCACTGTTTGCAGCTTTCTTTACATGGTCCTCGGGAGAGGGCATCTGCATTTCCGTGAGAGGTCCCTTTTCGATGCTGGATTTCGAAATCATACTCCTGAAGTCTTTGGATCCAGCGAGCTGTCTGGCCTAAAGGTTCCTTAAAATTCAAAAGCCATCTTAAGGAGGAATGATCGGTTCGCAGAAGAAATTTCCGTCCATAGAGGTAGTGATGGAAATGCTCTATAGATTTAACGATGACCAGTAATTCTTTACATGTGACACAATAATTTCTTTCTGGCTTACCCAAGCTCTTGCTGAAGTAAGCGATGACACGTTCTTCATTTCCAATATTCTGGGACAGCACAGCTCCTATTCCTTCATTACTAGCATCCGTGTCCAAAATGAAATCTTTGTCAATCCGGGGGTAGGTCAAAATAGGAGCAGATGTCAAAGCCTGCTTTAGACTATTGAAAGATTTCTCACATTCATCTGTCCAATTAAAGTTTGATTTAGCTTCAGTTTATTTATGTAGAGGTCTTGCTATTGTAGAGAAATTTTTCACAAAACGGCGATAATAGGTGCACAGGCCAAGGAAACTTCGGAGGTCATGTATTTTGTCTGGACGAGGCCAATCAACTACTGCATTAATTTTTTCTGGATCGGTTTTAACTCCTTCTTCGGAAATAACGTGACCAAGGTAAGCAACCTCCTTTTGAAAGAACCTGCATTTCTTAGGGTTTAACTTAAGGTTGGCTTTTTGTAGTCTCTGGAATACTTTACGAAGGTTATTTAGATGTTCTTCAAATGTTCGTCCTACTACTATAATGTCATCTAGATAATCTATGTGGTAATACCCTGGATGTTATCACGAAGAACTTTACGTGTAATGCTCCAACACGGACCAAAACCTTAAACGAAAACTGCATCAAGGAGCCTCAAAACAAGGTATCTTCAGCACAGAATTAACGCATTAGATTGCGAGATTATCTACACAACCGATGGGATAGAGATCTTCCGAATTTGACTTGGGCCGAATTGAGGCGTTGACAGTCTCGCTGTATACGACCCATACTCGAATCCCAAATATACAGTTTGCGATTTTAACCCTTTCCAAGGCCGTATAAGAATATACTTCACACCAAATTTATCAATTTTTGAATGCGTTTAAGGTTGGTGCAAGTTCTCGCCAAATTTTTCGATGAAACAAAAACCAGGATGTTCCAGTTTCTTATCTCAAACCATACCGAAGTTCTCGACTTGGTAAATAGTTATTTTTTTGTTAATTATATTAATTACTAACATCCAATGAGCTAAATGAATTTCTTTTCTTAAATTATTCTCAATACCAGTTATTTTATAATACCACTAACTAGAAAAAATGGCCTTATAAAGGATTAACACATTTTAAAGTTGTAAAGAGAAGATTCGTAACTGAATCACAGGTCAGGATGCATGCCCACCAACTAAGTCTGCACTATGCATCGCCTATAACCATCATGTGACGGGGGAACGCCGACTATGATCTTCGTCAAAATTACCATCAGGGAGTCATGCGCGAAACGACATCCAGAACGGTATTCTCATTGGACTGCAAAATGAGCAATACCACATACGTACTGGAGGTCATCCGAGTTGGGTTGGTCAGTGTGGACAGCCTCATTGCATATGATGCATTCGTCAAACCCAAAAATAAAATTTAGGATTACAACACCATGTACAGTGGGGTCGAGAAACACCACATAAAGTGACGACAATGATAGATGTGGAAAAATCTCGAAAAACCGACCAAGGCTTCACTGTACACTGCTCATACGCGAAGCACAAAAATGCAGTTTTGGAATTTAACAGTTTATAAAGAGGCGACGAGAACATTCGTAGCCGAATCGTAGGCAAGAATGCATGGAGGTTGCAACCCACCAACTGGGTCTGTACCATGCATCTCCTATAACTAGGCTTGCCAGATTTCTGAAATGTTCAACCGGGACACCGGAATGCCCCCCAGCGTCGCGGGTATTCAAGGGTACATACCCTTGGCGGGTTTTTAGAGTGTTTTAGAGGGTAGTTTATTCTCAATGCTATGAATAAATGGTTACCGATTAGGAACCTAAACCTGTGGTAATAATAAATGACACAAGCATATAAATTTAAACATTTTATTTCTTACATGTTAATATTAGAAGAAACACTTTGAATGGGGAATAAAAATTTGAACAATATTTACATGTACTTTTCATTGGCTAGGACTTTTTTAGAAAGTCTTTTTTGTTTTTAATCTTGATGTAAAAATCTTCACAAGCTAATCGGATATTAATTTTACATGCCATCAAGCCTTTAACCGTAGATTCCTCCATCAAACCCCTATCATCAGTCCATGCGTTGTTCATCAAAGAAAATACTCTCTCAACTGGTTCTGACGTCCCAGGTAAGTAGAAGGCATACTCAACAATCTTGATCAGATTGGGGGCTACTATGTGATTCTCCTTGAATTAACCAAACAGCCTGAGCCATTTTTCTTTATTTGAAATAATCACATCTCTGGTAGTCTCTTCTTGCTTCCACTGTTCCCAATTTCACTGCAAATACTCCTTAGCAAGCACAATTTCGTCAAGCAGCTCATCATTATTTTCATATCGGGTACATCAAGAAGACTGCTATTAATAATTTCAGCAGAAGTTTCGGCGTTTTCCCAATCAACAGCAATTGCTTTGGTCAGATTGACCCATGAAAACTGTTCAGCGTTTCCAAAACTATTCCCCAGAGGTCCAAGTATGCAATGCATCTTTCATAAAAGCCATCAAATTCTTCTTTCACACTGTTGCGGACTTGCTCATCTAGATTCCTGTAGATGTTCTTTGCGCCCATAGGGATAAAGTTTGAAGCTTTTCTTTCTGTTAGGTTTCTTTTGAGAGCTCTGTGAGCGTCAGCAACCTCATAAGCTGTAGTGTTATCTTTTTCCATT